>CABFWO010000482.1:143773-165748 GCA_902155825.1 Timema genevievae
TGTGTGTGTGTGTGTGTGTGTGTGTGTACAGAAATCAAATAATTTTCCAGTAGAAACAGAGTTTAAATTTTTTCACATGGTGATCTTAACAGTTGCTATAAAGAGTGTCC
The DNA here is from genome assembly GCA_902155825.1 of Timema genevievae. Classification (NCBI taxonomy): domain Eukaryota; kingdom Metazoa; phylum Arthropoda; class Insecta; order Phasmatodea; family Timematidae; genus Timema; species Timema genevievae. Next base: position 143,884 of record CABFWO010000482.1, read on the forward strand.
TGGAATTTAATGACAACTTCTTCCCTTCAATTAAAGTTTTTCATCTAATGATGCTGTGCTCACGAAAGATATCCAACAGCCGTTGATATTCCCATTTTAGCACTTGAGAAATATTCTATTTATTTTGAACAGAAAAAGTTTTGCTATAAAAACTGCAAAAAACATAACTTTTCTCGCGTCCCCTACAATCACACCTTAATATAGTTTGATGTACATTTAAGTTAAATTTAATAGCAAATGTATTAAATTTTAATCGGTAATAATCCAATAAACAATTTTTTATTTTCAAAATGTATTTATCTATTAAAAAATTTCATAATAAATTATTTTTCATGGCATAGTTATATTCCCACTATAAAAAACGCCAATAATAAAAAGGAATATAATTTAATACTTAATTAAGTTATGAGGTAATGTTCAGTTTTTACTTTAATACGGGTTGGGGTTTTTAACTGCTAAAGCAATTAATAAAACATTAATCAAAAATGTTCATTACTAACAAATTTTAAACCCACCCCGACCAAGATTATATCCTTGATATCCCTGTCCCCGTAAATTCAGTCTAATCCACACGTGTTCCGTTAGTCCACGCGACCGCCGATGAAGGACTATTTAATATAACATTAATACAACAAACTTATTGAAAGTCACACATTCAAGCTATAGTAATAGTGACCCTATGAAAGGACATTTTCGACGAGTTTGAATTTATAGAATCTTGAATTGGTGGACACGAGGACATAACGTTAGTATCGCCTGGTCTGGTTAGTCAATTACTGGGAGGTGGGTGTTCGAATCACAGCTGGGTGTACTTAAAAACGGTGTCTACTCTCTTCTCACTATCAAATTCCCTGTGTTTTCTGATTTTACAGAAGGAATGCCCATTTTTTCAGACAGATTGAAGAAAAGAGTAATAAAAATGTCATATTTCATTAAAGTGACTTTTGTGAAGTCATGTAACTTATGTTTAAGACAGAATGAGTTAAGATTGATGGGGAAATACATCTTCTGCCGCTTCCCAATGCTCGTTTAAGGGGTAGTAAGACATGTTTGAGTCAGCGTGCTTTTTTATTCAGTTCACTTTTTCGTCCACCGAAAGACCTATTTTAAACTTTCAGTTATTTTACTAGAATTTTTACTAGATTTCGCAAAATTCCCCATGTTTTTTCCGGGTTTTTGCAGACACTAAAAATTCCCTATGTTCTCTCGGTTTTCCAGGTATGTGGCAACCATCCATGTTAAGGGACTTTTTAATAAATGTTTTATCTCTCTCTCTCTTTCCGCAAAAATGCGGGTGTATGTCTTCTAAATTCTACCTTTCTCACCCCCTACCCTGATAGTATAATAAAATGAGGGTAACCTCGACGGGTAGTAAGACGCAGCGCAGGAATCATCTTCATATTCCGGTGTTGCTTTGAAGTCTAACAGCTGTTGTCTTGTTGCAGACCTTTCTAAACATCCTAGGGTATTGTCATAAGTATTCAATAGAGTAAAATGTTTATGTTCGGACGCACGACTTTTACTGGCAGCGTCTCTTCTACGAACATTCCGCTACACGTATCTTTTTTTTAAATTTCATCTATCCCTTTTCTTTGTGTAAATGGTCTCTTAATTTTAGTTTATTCTTTAGTTTGCGTACTCCTCGGAATCAATGGCATCTACTCACTTCCACTCTACTTAAATAGTTAGAAGAGGATAAAAAATAAAACCACACCATAAAGGGAATTAAAAAAAATGGGTAAAGGGTTTGTTAATATTTCCACTATAGTAATACATTTTAAAATAAAACAAAAGGATGTAATTAACTTTTCCCACGGTACTGTTTATGCTAACAAAAAGCCCTCGGCTGCAAGTAATTTGTAAAATGTCTCTTCCTTACCTGTCCTGCAGGCTGAATTGTCTAATTAATTAACTTCCGCAAGAAATGCTTTGTTAAGTTTTAATTTACGAGGTATAAATAAAGTTGTATAGCAGCCTCTGAATGTGGTTAATATCGCGCATTTCTAGCTATAGAGGCTCAAAATGAATCTGAAGTTTACGTGGGATATCGTGAACATTCTGATGACTCTCAACAAGGTCCTCTGAATGGAATATAACCAGTCTAAAATTAAAAGTAGCGAATGGGATTCCAAGGTTGTTAAGACTTATCTGAGCCATCCGGGTTCTTTGTGATTACATAAAACATTTGTAGTATAGCAATAAAGTTAGAGTAGGAAAGTTTGTTAAAACTTGGAACCCATACTTTGATCTAAATTATCAAAAGCCTAGTGAGCCAACCTTCCTTCCAAGTGCCTTATAAATCTTGTTAGTGGCCAAATCTTGAAAAACTTTCATTCAAAACTTTTTATGGTACAAGCAAATAGGCATTTCAACTTAAAAATATTAGCTACATCAATTTAATTCCAAAAGAGTCCATAGGAAATCAAATTAGTGAGATTTGATCAATTTTTTGGGTTTTTTAAATAAAAAATTCATATTATTTTATTATGTGGTCATATCTATTTTATAAAGATGTTTACATGTCACTTTTTAAAATATACAATCTAACTTTATGAGCCATGTCGTTATGGGGACCTGGCGGTCTAGAGGTAAAGTGTTCGGGGTTCAAATCCCGGTCCCAGCATTATCTGATTACCAAACCCTTTCTCGACCTCTGGAAAAGTGTGTACTTTTCACGCTTTGTGAATGTGTGGAATGCCAGGCCCCCACCGTGGTTCGGAACCCATATTAAGCTGTAGGTCCCCTCTGCCTTCTACAATCATCATTCTGACGTATCATCCTATCATCTGGGGATAGTGGAATTAACTTTAATGGTGTCCCCACCTTAAAATGAACTCCACCATACTCCAGGAGAGCAGCGGTAAGAGAAGGTCGAACGGCCAGATCTAGAGCACTAGCTCCACCAACCCACTATTTAAGCTATTAAAAAATACACAAACATGAATTAAGGCAAAACCACTTTTTCTTAATCTGAGTTTAATAAAAAATACACTTTTGTTAAAACATGCAGATATACTTTGGTCAACGTTTGAAACATGTTCTGGATATAGATATAAAAAAAATTATTCTAAGAAAGAAGTAATTATTATGTATAGCCAAATTGATTTTGTAAAAGTGGTGTTGTAGACTTTCAAGAATATGAGACTAATCAGAATATAATTTATAGAATGCAAATTAATTCATAATTTGGCTAGAAACCCTCAAAATTTATAGCCCAGTTGATTCGTGGTAAATTTTGCATCATCTGACAGTTATCGATTTACTAACACACAGCTTAGTATTCATTCGCCTGGCAAGCGAGTGCTGTCACTTTGGTAAGAGAAATTACATAGCATCACTTGTAAAATTGGCCTAACCTATTTTTCAGGCGAATTAATAAGGATGTATACTTTTACAATTTTTGTTCAACAACTTAGCTAACTAAGGGTCCTGGGTCCGATTTCCGGCATAGCGATATTTAAAAAAAATTGGAGACTCTTCTTCAACGGTGATTAATTAATGACAGAACTGGTATAGTGTATGTTGTATAATCAAGTTAGTTTTAAAGTCGTGTGCTGATCTAGTCAGTAGGTTCATAAGTTTCCAGTCATCTGTCCTAAATTAAAAAAAATTAAATACCTAAATTACCGCGTACGAACTATATTAACAGTTTGGATGCGTTTGTTAAGGCATTTTACTGAGCTAAATAAACAATTACCAAAAAAAATTAGCTGGGAGGAAATTTGTTCCTATATTATCCCATTTCGTGTAAATTATTTGTCACTTTCAGTGTGTTTTCAAATAGATCTTTTTAATATGATTTCATGTATATTTAAATTAAATCAAATTCTTATTAAATCAAATGTTTAGTTATTAAATTTATAATTTAAAACCAGCACGATAAATTTGTAAGCTGATGTCAGGGGCCTCAAAAGACAAATAAAACGGCCCAAAAACCCACGTACAATCATTTAACTAAAAACGAATCTCCAGGCCAACGCCGGGTATAGTAGAACCTCATTATAACGGACCCTATTATAACGGGCGTCATTTATAACGGACAGTTTAAAAAATTGTAATATTAATAATAATAATAAAGGATTATTATTTTTATCTGACGTGTTTTACATTTCCAAGCAAGCGATTAAACATCTATCGATGTGTGACCGAAGAAGAAATAGACGCCAGTGTAACTGAAGAAGCAGAATCTTCGGAGGAGGAGGAGGAGGAGGAGGAAGAGGTAGGAGACACTACTCAGCCTACAATTAAGGTGAGCGAAGTGAAAGACCATTTAAATTTTGTTATTCAATATGTTGAACAATCGGCAAATGAAAATGTGTTTGAAGAATAGTATGAACACTTACGGTACCTCCGCCATTTATGAACTGAAGAAATAAGCAGCAAACAAGCCCAGCAGAAAAGAAACTATTTTTTCAAACCAATGAATGTAAGCAATCAACATGAACCGAGGACCTTCTTGTTCTAAAGATTAATGCAGTGAATACGTACACATCTTTTTCAATTCAACCTATGTTGAAGGCTGTTTTTTATTTGATATATAATAAATACTTTTTACAGCTAACTACTGTACTTTCATTTATGTTCACCCTGCTGCATTACACCCTTACAAGAATTATTTGTTATAAATCGGACTTTCATTAAAACGGACCACCTTCATCCCCTATTAGTCCGTTATAATGAGGCTCTACTCTACTTCAATTAGTTATCCACAAATAGAAAATTGTATTACACTTGGACAAGAATAGAGAAGTTATGAAATGGTAGCTATTTTGGCATGTGTTGGAGAGTTTTTTTAGAACAGTGTGCCTACAATAACATGTGTAGTATAAGCTTGAAATATCAATTTGTAATATCTACTCATTTGAGCATAAATGTTTCTAAATGGATAGAGGTTATTAAACTGGGAAATCTATATAAGATATATTTAAGTTCGGTAAGTTATCTTTCACAAGCTACTTATTTTAGATGACAAATCTAATAAAAGTTGTATGTAATAAACAAAATACTTTAAAGTTTAGATAGATTAATAATTTATTAATAACACTTAGAAATAACTAACGGAACAGTTTTACATTTTATGTAATCGATTCAGGGCACCCTCACTAGAATTTGTTAATAAAGTTTAATAAAAAAACCAATTTAATGAACATTTTTTATTTTAGTATAAAACGGTTGTGGCTTGCGGCTAGAGATCCAAGATAGAATTTTTTTTGTAAAAATATTCCCCTCAATATTGCCCTAAATACTTTACGTTTATTATTTAAATGATTGTTTTGTGCACCAAGTATTTTCATTAGTCAAGGCTATCTGCATAATTACAACGGGTCAAGAATGGGGATGGAATAATTCATGGTAAATGTGGCCTCATTGGCGTGGATGAATGATAGAAAACCATTTGGGGAAAATCCCTTTCAGTACATCCAGCCATGATTAAAACTTTGAACCAACTACCTGTCGAGGGTAAATTAAAATATACTAGCTTACACCTTGACCACACATGCCTTCCCGATGTATGCTCTACCTATTTGAATGGAACAAATGCAAATGAGACAAGCCAAGTTTTTAAAGTACAACATTGGCCACGTGGTCTAAGGCGCTACTCTCACAATAGACTAGACTGTCGATGACAGGTGGATCTTGGTTCGATACCGGTCGGGTATATCAAGGTAGGTTTTAAAAAAATAATTTTTCACTCGATCTCCACATAAAGACGGGTGCCAATATTACCTTACTAGTCCCGAAAACCTTGAGCGTAATGAGTACATAAGCGTATAAATCTAACGAGTCTTAAGAAGCGGTGCTAAAAAAAACCGCTTGGAAATATATGTTTGTTTGTTTCCAAGCTAGTTTCCTTTTCGGAGGGCGTTGATCCACTGTTTTAATAACCCGTATTGTGATATTTAATCTAGATTCAAGAGATCTAATTAGAGGGCAGGAAGTTCAGAATTCAGGTCGGTAAACATTATGTATTGATGAGCGGATCTGACCACCGAGCTATTAAGTCTGTTTACTATACTTGACCTAGTTCCCTCGGCCAGTAATATACATGCTGACCCTCTAACCGAAATATAAGTCGGCAAGTCTAACCGGGAAGTAAATCTATGTTTACGGTATGTAAGAAGACCTGACGCATTTTTTTTTATCAAACAAGAAGTAACAATTTTCAAATTAGCTATAAAGTGAAATTAAAACCATGCTGAATGGGTTTTTTGTTATTTTTATTTTTAGAAATGCATCGGGTAGTTTTCCAATCTCCCCAACACAAATATAGATACAATTATTTTAAAGTCATCCTTCCTCATTCTTAACATGTTAGCATAATTATAACATAGCCTATAAGTATAACTCAAAGGGGTAGTGAGTGAAACATGATAATAAATAAGTTACCCTCACAATCTTTCAAACCTTAAATCAAGCCAAAAAATGCATTGATATTGAACGATAATTTAACAACAAAGAACACAAAATCTTGGTGTGTATCATAATTCAAAGACCCCCAATAATATGACCACCGATTATTTATTTAAAGCTCGTAAACAACAATTTTAAGATGTGAAAGCTTGAATTGGACGCTTCCTGTAGGGGCGTTTCGTGTTCATTCCATTATTCATGCTTAGCTTTCCTAGTCCCGTAAATCTAGTTCTCTGCGAGGCGCATTTTGATCCCAAGATAAAGTACGCAGTCATGTTGTTCGAGGTTGTTTCTACACATTCACCTGCTTCTGCTCAATGTGTTATATCTTAGTTTATCACATTACCTTTCCTGTTTTCCTTTCTTGCTCCCCTGACCACGCCTGTGCGAGAGAACACTTTCTTTTAGCGTGGGTGCGTAGGGGGATATTTCCCATTAATGTTTTCCAATCTCAATTCTATAAGAATTATAGTGCATTTTTTTAACTTCGCCATTTTCAGGCCATGTTCTTAGATTAGTTAGTACTCGTTGTGAATGATGCGAACTTTTTTTTTCTAGCACAGCGCCCTTAAAGCCTTTTCAGTTTATACCTCTATGTACTAATTACGCTGATTAGTTAGGAATGAGGAAGGATGGATTTAGTGGACGTATACGTGAAGGGAGAGTGTAAACCCATTTGGGGAAGGAAAAAACTCAGTACACCCGACTGAGAACCGAGCCCCGATCTCCCGGTCATCGGCAGTCTAGTCCATAGCGATTGTGACGTCTTAGACCATTCTGTCAAAGAAACAGCTAATAAAACTTTCCGTGCCCAACAGTCAAACTAGTCTAGTCCAGTTTACCAGTGATAGGAGGGTCGGGGTTCGAGTATCGTTTCCATCATTACCTTCATGCAAACGTAGGTAATGTACATATCCCTTGGATTCTACCTTCTTCACCCCTATACTATTATTATTTAGCACCGCGTCTTACTACCCGTTCGGGTTGTACGCCTAAGTACTAATTACACTATTGGATTAGGAATTTGGAAGGTTGAATTTGAAGGAAGTGAACCCGAATTTGCGTGGAGGGAGAGTGGAAAACCATTTAGGGAAAACCACCCCCAGTTCACCCGACCGAGATTTCATCCACTGAAGAGGGTGTCACACAAGTTAATTTATTAGGGGGGTTTGTGTAATTTTTCAGTGAGCATGTCTAAAAAAACCCTCTTAAAATGTTATTCCATCACCAGTATTTGAACATTTTACTTTAAATAATTTCTTACATGTAAATAATTTAAATATTTAAAAATATGTGTACGCTTATTAGTTTCCGGATATAAAAAGTAAATTATTTTGATTATCACCGCTCTCATTTAAAACTGTAAATCAAAAACATTTTGAATACCAATATCTATATATATTTATTTTATTTATTTCTATTTGTATTTTATTAATATTTTAATCTTCAAGACAATTTTATAACTCTTTGTATTTAAGGTGAAATTTTAAAGCACTAATGAGTTACGAGGATCGTGAACCTGGACCTTCGGATCAAAAGTAAATTATGCCAATCACTGAACTACAAACAACTCAATCACTAATGCCTTAAATTCGTGCGCCGCCTAATCACAGCTTGCCCGAGCTACACGCATATTTACACCAATAGCGTAGATAGGGTGGGAGTAAGGTAGAGGTTAGGGGAAGTGTACCCGCATTTGTTTGGAGGCACAGGCAAAAACAACTTAGGGGGAAACCACACCTGTCCCCAGACACGAACCTTGACCTCCTGTATCACCGGAAAACCAGACATGAGTGACGCGTGATTTCGCGTGCTAACCAGCGCTGGTTTGTTGATAAGAGTCAAAATGGTGCTTACCTAACCATGTTGAGCTTCTCTTTCTATGAATCTGTCCTGAGACAGGTATCAATTGGACATCTTCCATTTTCTTCGGTACTGAGCGTCTTCTTTTACTCTTTTGTAGCTTCGTACTTTCTTGATATCTGTTAGCATTACAAACCACCTTCTTCCTCTTTCTCTCTCTCTCTATCTTCCCCTCCACGATCCTCTTCATTAAACAATCCCTACAGTGTGTTTGAGACAACCAAGACGTTTTATATCAGATTATATACCTCAAGGGGATAAAAATGTGTTGGAGGTGAGTGCATTTATTTTAATAGTGAATGAATGACCTTTCATGTAATTAATACTACTACTACTACCAATAAAAAAATGTATATATATATATATGTCTTTGATCTATGTCATATATATAATACAGGAGAATTACATTCAAAGTTACAATTTATTATTTTTGCCATATGGTTCAAAAAATAAATATTGTTTGACCAGTGTAAAGTGTAGCATGCTAAAGACCAATTAGCACGTACACTCAAAAATGCCTTATTTATGATCATCACTATAAATCCAAGAAGTAATAAATTCAAATAATATGTGGCAGATATAAACTCCGCTGTAAACAGCCAAGCTCAAGGAAAGATTGCCCCAGCTGACCGCCAACACTTTCTGGAGGAAGTTATATACACACACCCCTTGCTCGCTTGCTAGACTCGGCGACGACCGAACCAAGCTCGCCTAAATGTTCTGGAATATTCTGGACGATCTCACCCCTCCCTCCCTCCCTGGGTTGCTCTCACACGTCAGTTACACTGATATAGTGCAGGCCATCGTCTCGTGCATCATTTTTGTGTTCTATTCCAACAACTCATCGAAGGAGCTTCCGAGATGACTTCAAGTACTAGTAGACGTACAAGCGATGGTCACGATGTTTGACGAGTCGGTCTCGCCTCATCGACACAGATAATGTGATATCTGAGACTATTTGATTTTATATCTAGTATTTTTGATAGGATCTTTGTAGACTGTTTCACTATGTCCGTATGACATTGCCTTTGATATTAGGGTTTCTAAACTGTTTTTCTATGTCCATAAGACATAGTTTTGAATGTCAGAGTTTATAAACTGTTTTGATTTGTCCATATGACATAGTCTTGAATATTTGGCCAATTACCCGACGCCCTATACTGTGTGGCCATGTTCCAGATGGTCTTACCTTTTAAATCGGGAAAAAGGAGAGATTAGGTAATCTATAGCTTTGTTCCATGACCTAGTTGGGTCTTTGACTGTTACCAGTCTCTAATCTATCTATTGTACTTTCGTACGGTAATCAACTCGTGGGTATGCTACTAGTCCAGAGTAGTGGCCCGCGTCGTATTGTTTATTTTGTCCGGCCCCCTTCAGGCACCGCTTGAATTAGTTAATGTTTGACTGTTTGCAAATTGTTATAGTCTGTCTCCAGACTTATGTTGAAATTTAAATATACTATTGAATGATCTGGCAGTACTAATGAGGAATATACAAGCCATAATATCTTTACAGCCTAGATTCCTGGTAGCTTGCCTTTAACTATTTGTTAACTTATAGTTCCTGTTCTAGGAACTTAACCTTAGTATCTTATAACTCAATATGGAGTTAACTCATGCTAGTTAGCCCGTTTAGCTACCAACGTTGTAACTCTTTAAACTAGGACTTTCTTAAGGTGACCAATCGTCCTCCTTTAGAGAGGACAGTCCTTCTTTTGTAGGTTCTGTCCTTCCTCGAAAAGTGTCCTCCTACCTGTCCTCCTTTTTGATATTTCAAAACTAATCTGTTAATCTCTGTATTCAGAGATGCCACGCCGAAATGTTACGCGTCATGTGACGATACAGTTCGGAAAGACGCGATTATGAAACGCATGCGTAGGGCATATTGTTAGAAAATGATATATTGACAAAAAATATTCATTCAATGGAAAAATACTTGTTTAATTAAATAATTAAAAGGGATGTAAGCATAATTAGTGTATTTTTGTTTGAATTAATAAAATGTTTCATTTATTTATGTTGTACTTTTTTTTTAATTTTTTCGTCCTCCTTTTCACAGTAAAAATATTTGGTCACCTTAACTTTCTAGATTTAGGTATTGTTTATATATTAATCTTTTATATGCTTATTAGGTTAAAGTCTAGTAGCCGTAAGGCTGGAGTAGAGTTATGTATTGTCGCTTAAACCTTAAATCTATAGTTTCATCAAATTTAAATGGCCGTTGTTTTCAGGCAGACGCATCTTCGTTTTAGAATGTGTGTTTGTTCTACTTTAACGAGTTACACCCTATTCTAATTAAGACACAACCTTACTTGTCTTAGTTGAGAGTCAAATTAAGGTGCTTCACACCTAACGCTCCCGATTGAGGCAGCAATATCTTAACTATCAGAAATGATTCCCACCCATAAACAATTGAATCTTTTGTTTATAATCACGCCATACCATTTGTATTACTTCCGCCTTGTTTGAACTATAATAAACTGATTTGTTAAACTGGTGTATCTCTCTTATGTTTTATGCAACCCATCCTTCTTTGTATACCCTTGTTACTGTATTCGTCACTTCTTCTGTCTAATAGGAGAAGCGGCGTTACAAAAGTAACTTACAATGTGCTCTTTAAGTTCTTTAAGTAAAATGTGGATTACCTGTAGAATATAAAAATATTTAATAATAAATCTAGTAGATGTTTCTTCTAAAAGTTTTAATAGTTCCTGATGTTGGATTATGGAGATAAATTTGCATAAAAATGTATATTTGTCGGATTTCACCAGGAAAAAGATACTTAGCACCGCGTCTTACTACCCGTTTGGGTTATACGCTTAAATACTAATTACACTTATGTATTAGGAAATTAAAAGGTTGAATATAGAGGAAGTGAAACCGTATTTGCGTGGAGGGAGAGTGGAAAGCCATTTAGAAACCCCCAGTTTACCCAAGCGAGATTATAACCTCGATCTTCCTGTCACCAGCAGTCTAGCTCAACACGAAACTAGCGCCTTAGCTAACTACGCCACCAAGGCGGGTCACCAGAAAAAAGAATAGTGCCCATTAAGATTCCTTCTAAGATATTGGTTGAAGATTAATTTCTTATTTCCAGTCGAAATATTGAATTTCACTAAATAACAAAACACAGGTTGAGTCATAAGTTTCTATCTTACTTTAGATATATTTTATTAAACTCACTTTACCATAAAAAGGTGCACAATTCTTAATATTTTTGGCGAGGACGAAAAGTCCTGAAGGATTTTAGACGTCAAGTAGACTACCATAATTGTTTTAAAACAATCTTCTTCTAGAACAAAATTTAAAAAACGTTCTTTTCTCCAAGAGCAAGGAGAATATTAATACATCATAGCAAAGGTAAAAGGGTTGGCCATGAGCATGAACTAAGGATAAATATTTACATATAATTTAATTTAATAGAAAAGTTGAAAATATTTAGAAATTAATATGAAAAATGTTAAAGAGATAGTTAAAATCTTCATTTTTATCTGTTAACATCGAAACTCGGGCTAGTTTAGAAGTAAACCCTATTTTCTCAAGAGCCCCTGCGCAGGCTTCCTCTCTGTGTGTAAGATCAGTTCTGTCCAAATGAATATCCTCTAAGTGGAATCACTCTGTCTAAATTAATAGCTCACTTCTTTTATTTTAATTCCGAACGAGACTCGCTCTTCACTTGTCATCAGCTTATCATGCCTTGAGTAGCTATGGCCGACCACGAAAATGATAATTGGCGCTCAATCACGGGGCTATAAGCATCAACAATATCCTTGAGAGGAACTGTCCTCTGCACGACGTCATATAAGGAAAGGTCGAGTGAAATTGGAGCTTAGGAAGAGGGAGGATTCAACATATTGAATGACTTGAAGGAAAGAATAAAATTCTGGGAGTTGAAGGAGGAGGAGGAAGAGGACAGGGTTCATTGGCGTTCTAAGTTCACTGGCAAAAGAAATGGACCTGTCGTAAGACAGAACTCCTAATACTAATGATAGTAATAATAAGTTGATTCATAAAGTGCGCGTCAATACTTCAAATAAAATGTATATTCCTCTAATTCATCACTGAAAATTTTCAAATTCCTCCCCTTGTATTTATTCTTTCCCGATCACTATCCGTACATAAAATCTCCACCGATATGTCCTCCCCCTTTAAACTCCCTTCCTCGCTCCTCTTAATTAATTAATTAATTTAGCACCGCGTCTTACTACCCGTTCGGGTTATACGCTTAAGTACTAATTACCCTAATGGATTAGGAATTGGGAGGGTTGAATTTTAGAGGAAGTGAACCCGCATTTGCGTGGAGGGAGAGTGGAAAACCATTTAGGAAAAACCCCCCCCAGTTCACCCGACCGAGATTCGAACCTCGATCTCCCCGTCCTCGGCGGTCGAGCTCAACACGACTAACGCGTTAGCCAACTACGCCACCGAGGCGGGTCTCGCTCCTCTTGCTTGGGCAGATTCGCGGCAGCTGTTCCACAAGAGACGTGAGACGCGAGAGGTGTGACGTCACCTCTTTGGAGAGCAAGAGAGTAGTTCATGTTGGAGACGATAGGTTGAGCTGACATACTATGCGCGGGAGAATGTTGGCCGCGTGCGACGGGGAGGTGGTTGGTGCGGTCTCCGGAAGGGAGCAAGGGGGAGCAAGAATGTCGAGAGGCAAGAACCGCTGGCAGGGATCAACAATATTAGAAAGTGACATCAATTATTCTGGAATGTATTTATCAACGAACGTGGGAAACACGTTAATTATAAATATAATTAAGGATTTTTAAAGTTTCTTTCCCTGACGCATGGTTCAAATACTCAGCAGATCGAGCTAATATAGCCCCGCATACTCTAAGCTGGAATTAACATTGGAATGTCCTAAAACTATGTCATATTCTCTGTGGTGAGGTAAACATTCATCCGAAAAGGATTAAATTAGCTTCATCACATTTTAGTGAATGACCGGTTTTATCTTATTGGTTTGATAAAGTGTGAATTTGGAGATATTAAAAGAAACAATACATTTTCTAGTACTAAAATAACTTAAGTAATATCTAAGAAATGGATAATTCAATAAATAAACAGACCCAGATTGGTGTCGAGGTTCTAATCCTAGCCAGGTGTACTACGAAAGTTTATTTTATAGATAGTTTCCTACTCTCTCCGGACGAATGCAGGTGCCTTTCGTTTACCCTAAATAGTTATAATTTTGTCTTGAGGGCCTACACTATGGCCTTATATTATAAGCTAAGCGATAGTGTAATCCAAAAAGGTAACATAAACTAAACATAAATTTAAAATTGGAGAAAAATAATCAGATAGATAATTAGATAATCTAGGAACTGTAATTTATTTAGTTAACAACCTAATAGCATTATAGAAAGGCTAATGAATAGGCCTACCGATATAACCCACTCTATTTGGCCATTTACGAATTTTAATATAACCTAAAACTTTACGTTATGAAAGAGTTTAAAAAGCAACACGGACTAATACACGATTATTAAAATTAATATACCATCAATCAAAAATATTTTATCATGTATTAACATTATACTACCTGTAACATATAATCACATTTAGATATTTTTTAGATGTATCACAATTTATTTTTGCCAAAGTACTATACAGTTAATATTAATTCTACATTTCTCATTCCTACTCAGTGAGTATTATATATGAATGGGTAAACGCGGTGAAAAAAATAAACTACTTTTGCTCAAATATATTTATGTAATATTATATTGCTGTTTAATGGCTGACATCCTTTTTTCTACAAAATCATGAAAACGCATTTCTTTTATCACTATAACATAGCAATGATCAATTTCATTAAAAAATACATGGAAATAACCTTATTGCATTTTAAAAACCTTATTTTAAATATACATTACAACATCAAGTTGTTTCTAACCTGATTAAATGGAGACTCATTTTATAAGAATAATCCAACTAATTCTTCCAAAAATCCCATTGGTAAAATTTCGAAGCTTGCAAAGCAAAATAAATTTAACTTATAAATTATGACTTGTCCTTATTTACCGATGCCACGTTATTATTTCAAAATACTTTACTTCGGTATTTCTCTTGACAATTTCTTATGTTCCCTCGACAAGAATATCCGGTTCACTTATTTCCTATATTCATAAAGTTAACACAACACTTTATCTCTATCAAAGCATCTTATTGGCTAGCAGCTCAATGAATATTTTATATCATGCGATCGACCCGTAAGGAGGGGGGGGGGGAATAAGTCTTTAAGATTCAACATAAAATAAACGAGACCGTAATTCGACTTGCCTGCGTATAACTGAACGGAAATACTGAAGACAAAGCGGGATAGAAAGGTTGGTCGAAACAGGCTAAACTTCTTTTGCTTCAAAACGGGATGTGACTTTGTTCAAATAAACGGTGAATTACTTACCAGATGACTCGCTCGCACATTACTGTTAAAACATTTTTGTTGGCTTACGGTAGTGGTTATCAATAAGTAAACCGCAAAACCTTTTTCAAGGCTACCGCAAAATTGTGAGATCAATTCTCAGATTAAATATGTCTGCAAATTCATATTCTCAATGCTTACAAATATAAACAGGGCGAAATTGAACAAGAAATGAGAGTCACCGTATCATTTAAATCAGCTTTTAACATAGTTTAATTAGATAAAATATGTTAGCGGTAAATAAAACTTTGTTAATTTGTTAACAATGATATTAGTTTATGAGTACTGAACGAAAGAGCAGGCCACTATAAAGATGAGAGACTTATTCTTAGCAAAAAGCACCCATGGATTGATTAATTCATTTTAAGATAAAAATTAATTACTAATAACATTTTATAATAAATGGTTTCTTATGATAATTTTTTTAAAGTATCTTGATTTAAAATTCCTATTTCAAGTTATATATATATTATATATAAATATTATATTAATATTATATATATAATAGCCATACATATAAATAGTGCAAATAAGGTAAACATTTTTAAGGAAAAAGAGGTCGTTATCTTAAAAAATGTAAATTATTTTTAGGTTTGTATTTTATGTATCTAATTCCAAATATATAAAGGACAACAACAAACAAATATTAGGTCAAGGATTATCACACAGTGACGGTATTTTCACCTTAGTTTGATGTATGTCTGTGTAATAGTAATGTACAATACACCATAAGGTCCGCGTGCCACACAGAATCATGGATTGGGTGGCCCACGGGTAGTGAGATTGACCTCCTAGATTAAATTGATCTCATTAACATCAGTAAAAGAGCTAAAAATAATGCCTGGTTTAAATCTAGCATTAAACTATTATTGATTGTTTTATAATGTTAGGAACTATCATTTATATTTATTATTATTATTATTATTATTATTATTATTATTATTATTATTATTATTATTACATTCATTTTATGCTGCAAATACAAAAGATAGGAAAACCACTTGTGTAACAGCGTCTGAGAATATATTAGGAGAATGACAGATGTGTACACTTTTATACACAGTAAATAAATAAATTGTAATGGTTAGTATTATAAAATACCCTAAGTATTAGGAATAAAATAAGCTAAGTGCGAAGACATACGGCAGACTTGACTATCCGAGACAGAAAAAAGGAGGAATTGCAAGTTTATTAGCAACACTTGTACAGTTCAATTTAATAATAAATGTAACCCCCCATCACATCACAATCACTAGTTTTTTCACTGCTTCTTAGTATCCGTTTGAGTCTATACGCGTGAAATAATAACTCTAGAGGAATAGGGATGAGTAGGATAGAAGCTTGCATTTGCGTAGAGGGAGTGTGGTGAAAACGTTTAGGAAAAAAATACTAAGAACACCTGACCGAGATTCGAACTTCCATCATAGGCCGTGTGGTCTAAATGCAGGTTACATCATAAATTAACACTCCCGCAACAAACTGTGGCAGGACAGACTTGACTAAGTAAAGCGGTGTTTGGAAATAAACTCCTGCCGAGTCTTTAATGCATCAAAAGCTATCACACAGCTATTAAAATGCGTATTAGGTAATCGTGTATCCTATTAGTGTGTTTATACTGTCCCTATTATGTAATCTTGTATATCCTATTAGTGTGTTTATACTGTCCATATTAAATTACTGTATTAAGAGCGTGTGCATCACATGCACATCAACTCTGTGATACAGTCAGCTCGAAATCATATATTTACACCAACACTATTGCACGTGGATCATTTCTGATTAAACATTAATGGAGATAAAGAGTTAATAGATGTTCCTAATACGGAACATTATTAAAATATTAATTGATCTTTGGATAAAAACTTTATTGAAAAGGTGATTCTTCGGCCATTTCAGAATGGCTTAACAACTAAGCATTGTCCACAAATCTTTATTTTGTCTTAATAGAGACATCCTGTAGTTATTAACAAGAAACTTTGTCGCTTTGTCCCCCATCGTCACCGCGGATAATTTCGAGTAATCATTCAAATAAAAATGTACTGCACACATTTCTGACAAATCTTGGCCTTTTCTTTTCCCTTTAACTTCCACACCTCGCGCGAGCCGAGTTGGGCCTGTTATGCACGCTCTTAGATGCAACTTAAGCTATCTCACGGCGATTAAAAAACATATCGCCTATTAGAATGAAAATACTGCCTGCATTACAGTACTGTGCTAAGCACAGCATCAGGATTTATCTCACGGCGTTGATGAGAAATGTCTCTCGTTTGAGAAAATTGATACTGCCCTCATAACATCAATGTACTAGTTGTAGCATCAAAGAATCTTTCACGGCATTAATTATCAAGCAATTGCGTCATTTATAAAATTTAAGAGAACTTTGTATTGCAAGCTACTGTAATAAAAAAAGTTTAAGAATTTATTTTATTTGCCTATAAAACATTGGATTATAAAAGCAAATAAAACCTAAAAGTCGATAAAATAATTAAATGGAATGTGGAGTTCCTAAAATGATAGAAGTATCAATACCCAACCATGACGTCAACTATATTATAATGATATTCGATCAAAAATACAAACAGTTTCAACTCAGAATTTTTTTGGCTATCTTTGGGTAAAAGTTATCCACTATATACATAATATTTAGCGCATTCACAAATTTAATTAAACATTGCCAATAGATTAAGGTATTTCAAAAATTCAAAAAATGTTGATTAAAACTTATCTGTGGATTGAACTTAAGTTGGAATGAAAGGGAAGACGATTTAAAGCCAATACTTTTGCGGTTTTTAGAACCATAGATATTTTGACTATAGTAAATAAAATATTTCTCCGTTAGATACATTTAGTTTTATTTTCTTCACACGGTTATATCAACAATTGTTGAATATCTGCCAAGAATGTCCTGGAATTTAATTACAACTATTTATCTTCATTTAAATGTTTTTCATCTAATCCTGCTATGCTCATGACAGATATTCAACAACGGTTGATATCACCGTGTGAAGAAAATTAAACTAAACATTGCTACTGGAGAAATATTTGATTTATTTTGACCAACCAAATGTTTTGCTACAAAAATTACAAAAACACTTACTTTTCCTCGCTTCCCCTACAACCCCACCTTAAGTTAACATGATATTAACAATGAGCTATTGTAATCGATAATGCCCGCAACATAGCCTGTCGTCTGAGTTAAACAGTCGTCCTACGTGTTGGTTGTTGACTATAGCCGGCTATTTCCGTGCAGTTGACGTCATGAAACATATGGAATAATATATATATATATTTTTCAATTTAAAACCGTATGATAACTTTATTTATATCAAATTTATTTTGTTTCTTTTTGGAACCACGTCTTACTACACATTCGGGTTACACGCTTATCATATTGTTAAAAGTATGTCTGAATGCACTGGTTCCCCCCACCTCCCACTTCTTTTCACCAATTAAAGTTGAATCCTAGATCCGCGCCTAACTACATTGTTTAAGGTATGAGTGAATGCTCATTTTATCCCCTCCTCCCAAAATGAAGTTTGATTCTTGGATACGAGCCTGGTGCTTTACGACTTGTACTATATCCTTTCCATAAAACTGCTTTTAAGTAATCTCTGAACGCTGAGTAATGCATGACGCTGTGCCCTATCACGAGCTGTTTAAAATGCTAGCTGTTAAAGTCTTGGCCCTGGTACATGTTTAGGGTTCAGAGTACTGTTCTCATTTCCGAGGATATGTTTTATGGCTTCTATGATATCTTAGTTCGCCCCTTTGGAGTTGACAGCTTTTGGTCCGAGCGTACGTGGACGCCGATAACTGTGAGTGAGTGCTTGGCAGTCGTCGTTTGGTTTGGAAGTACCGGATCATTTCCCGAGTCTGAGATATTCTCGGTCACAGTTCAAGTGATTGCGTCAGCTTTTTACAAGTGTGTTGTGTACGAGATGGTCCTACACGAACTAATGTGACCTACTAGTTAGCTAGAAACTATTGCTATCTTTGTTGCTTTAATCACGACTGTGACCCGCCTCGGTGGCCGCGTATTCTAACGCGCTACTCTCTTTTTGGACTATTTAGACTGTCGAAGACTGGGAAATCGGGGTTCAATCCCGGTCGGGTGCCCTGAGGGTGGTTTTCCTGAACGGTTTTCCACTCTACTTCCACGAAAATACGGGTGCACATTCTCTAAATTAAACCTTCCAAATACCTAACCCATTAGAGTAATCATCATGCATATAACATAAATAGGAAGTAGTAAGATGCAGCAATAAACATAATATACATCCGTTCTTTCAAAAGGTAATAATCAAAATAACTTTCAATATCCCAATAAACATAATATAATACCTAATAAAACGATAATCCTATAACATCCAAGGTTACTAACGGCATCGCTTTATCCTCGGAGGAAACAGGTTTAAGATTGGGCCAATAAATTTGTGAAATTTGTATATCTCGTCTTTCTTTTCATTTTAACAATAAATAAGTATTTTAGAAGGTACCTTTATGACTAAAGATGAATTTCCTCCATTTAAATAGACTTCTATAAAGGTACAGTACATTAAAAAAGTTGTGTTTAAGAGAACTTTTGAATATCAGGGTCTTATTATTTTATTATTTAAGCCCTTCAGATTATACAATTACTTTTTATTTTGTTAACTTGTGTCAGTATCCGTTAAAGTAATACGCATAATTATGTAATAACGATAATGTGTTAGTGATGAAAAGTATTGAATAAAGAGGCTGTATACCCCCATTTTCATGAAGAAAGAGTGGAAAACCATTTTTATAAAAAACCTACAGAGCAAAACCGATCGGGATTCTAACCCCGAGCTCCTTGTCAAAGGCATTCCAGTCTACTGCGAGAGTGACGCCATAGACCATTCGGCCCCACCGAAGTGGGTCCCAATAATATTAACTACGTTAATGTTTGAAGCATAAGAAAAATATAATTTAGATTAAATGTACCTACATTTACCGTGGAGATAGGGTGGTTAATCCATTTAGAAAATCCCCCTCGTTATGTCATGTTATTATCGTTACTACAGTCTTAAGACTTATTTTTAAAATACTTCCTTTAATTTTTTCCTTCTATTTGATGGTGATATTCTTACTTGATGATGAAGCTAGACTTAAAACGATTTAATGTTATGTGAATAGAGAGTAATATATGTAAAAATTCAAATAAACACACCCAAGACACTCAAACGATTGCTTAGAAATGTCATTAAAAACCACTTGGGAAGAGATACTAAATAAAACACTTCAGCCATCATCTTGAAATGGATAATCAGATTTCCAAATCATATAACTACTTTGTTCGGCCTATATTCAAAGAATGCCCCTGCAAAATATCGTTAAAATTGGTCCATGCATTTGGCAGTAATCGCGGAGCAAATAAACAAAATGTCAAACGCGTTTAGACAGGACTTCGCTCCACTTGGTTGATTAATATAAAATATATTCATTAATTTAAACACTAATAAAGAAGGAAATATAACGATAGTAATAATAATAATACTTAGCACCGCGTCTCACTATCCGTTTCGGTTATAAGTGTAATTACTAATTATACTACCGGGTTAGGAATTGGGAAGGATGAATATAGAGGAAGTGAACCCGGATTTGTGTGGCGGTAGAGTGGAAAGCTATTTAGGAAAAACCACCCTCAGTCTACCCGAGCTGGATTCGAACCTCGATCTTCCCGTCCTTGGCAGTCCAGCTCAACACTAAACTTGCGCGTTGGCTAACCACGCCACCGAGGCGGGTCAGAAAATGTGACAATTCACACTGGTTCCGTTATTCCTTATCAACGATGGTTGAGGCAAGCATAAAAAGAGAGTGTGTTTGTTTCGAGTTCAACATTATCACAAAATGTTTAGTAACCCAAAGGAAACAACCACGAAGAATCATCTGGGTTAGTGTTTCCACGAGTCTCCAAGAAGAGTTCTCCGTTTCTCTGGACGTGTGTATGGATATAACATATCCTTGTCACGTATGTGCCCTACATCTCAGTTTTAAGACCTGTCACTTCTCAGAAGCGCTAAGGGTGATATAGATCCGGTTTTAAAATACTTGAAAGTGTTTGTGATAAATTGAAATATTGACGTAGCACGTCAATGATGCTCTATTACTATATGAACCTAGTTTGGAAATACAGGGTTGACCAAAACTTCCTTGTGTATATGGCAGCGAGTCGAGGACAGAACCTTCATCGCGCTTTTGATTGACATTAATTTACTAATTTAACATTTTTCATTTGATGCGCCGACATTTTAGAATATACATTGTTAGTTCCTTTAAGAACACGACTGCATTTTTTTTATCACCACGTTCAGGTAATACGCATATATGATAATTACTCTAATGGGATAGGGATGGGGACAAGACAATTTTATAGGTAATTTACCCGCATTTGCGTGGAAGGAGAGTGGGAAACCATCTAGGAAAATCCTCCCTCAGTAGACCCGACCGGGATTCGAGACCCGATCTCCCCGTCAGCGGGCCAATCTAACACGAGAATAACGCCCTAGAGCGTTCGGTCATTGAAGCAGGTGCCTGTATTTAAGTTACATCCAAAATATCCACAGCAGAACTCTATTAACATGCATTGGTGACCAAGCGGGCTTAGGCGTTGACGTCATCTAGTATGGTTTGGCGATAATGGTGGAGATGGAATCCTGAACGAGTTTATCGTTGATTGTTTTCTTCTAAACTTTTTTCTTCTCTAACTCAATGCAAATGTGCTTACAGCTCCTCCATTGTCTGTCTCATTAGTGTAATTATATGTGGATCTACCGGACGGGTAGTAAGAATTGGTGGGCAGATAATATGTATTACAACGTTGTGGTTGCAGATTCGTGATTTAACTACGAGTGGAAGCGAATAACCCGGACGGTTAGTAGGACGTAGTGCTAAAAAAAATACGAGTGACCCGCTTTGGTGACCGCATGGCACAAGGCGTCACTTTGGCAATAGACTAGACTGCCGGTGAGAGGGAGATCAGAGTTCGAATTCCGGCCGGTTGCGCTAAGGCTGATTTTCTTTATATTGTTTCCCAATATCCCTGCACTCAAAATATGTTACTATTTTTCTAAATTCTACCTTCCTTATCTTTATCACATTATAATAATTAAAATATATATGCATTATCCGAACGAGTAATGAGACA
>CABFWO010000482.1:170915-186766 GCA_902155825.1 Timema genevievae
TATATATATATATATATATCAAAAAAGTCTGAGCTACCGTTGAATTTAACTACAACCCTTCTGTAACACAGGAATATAGTGTTTTAATGGAAATGTGGAGAGCCAAAATTGTTTATTTATCAGAAATACCTTCCAAAGATGAATTTGCCATAACCTCTTGAGCGTCGTGTTTCCATCCACATAGTAGAGAGTTTAAGTTCCCAATAATATCTCGAGGTAAAGAGGGGAACCTTTAATATCCAACCCATGCGTGGAAATATCTTCAATATGTTCACCTCTTCTACTCGGATATCACAGAAAGGGAAGAGAAGGGATTTGACCACGAAGTCTGACCTTCACTTTAATCACTCCATTCAACCGGTTTCAAGGGAAGCTATGGCAGGGTGCGTCGAGATGGGGATTACGAGGGAAGGGGTTGCTTTCATACATAGCGTTTTATATTTTTGTCCTGCATGTCTTACTACCCATCCGGGACACACAAATAATGGGTCAGGGAATACTAAGGTATAAATTAGAAGAAATTAAATTGAATTTTCGGCGAGGAAGAGTGTAAAGCCATCAAAGGGGGGTGGGGGAACTCGATAACCCCGGTTAGGATTCAAACCCCGATTTTTCCCGCAACCAGAAAAACAAACAAAACTAGATAAAAGCCTTGGTCCACGTACACACAGGTGCGGGTTTTTATAGTCATTAGCTTTACACTTACAAATACACTAATACATAATCAAAACGTCCAATAGATATTAACTGGTAGTCATGAAAATATTATAGAAGGTATCTAAAAATATTTATTTTAGAACAAAAGTTTGTTAATCAAGAAAGCAAAAATTCGTTTTCCGGTAAAAAAATAAAATATTAAAAACTATCTAACGCTAGGTTGAACACCCTTAGTCCTGTCCTATCCAAACACTTTCTAAGCCTTGAGGTGGTGGTAGTCGGCAAGTGTACAAAAAAAGTTTGTTTGTGAAACATGAAACCCCACCACCACCCCCTTTTGATAAACGCACACGTCCCATTTCCCAGTTTATAGGGGAAACCTTCCTAACCCAGTTCATGTCGGGTGAATAAAACAAGGGTTTAACCACCCCCTCCCCACTTCCACGACACCCCTTCTCACACCTCAACACAAAGGTTAGTTCAATGACAATAGAGGGAGGAAGGGAAAGTTCAGCATTGTTGTTGTGTTCCGAGGAAGGAACGGAGAGGAGAGGGGTTGACTGTTAGGAGGTGACAGTTGAGTCACTTTGAAATTCCCAAATAGTTGATTGGACACAATATTATTCTAATTATTAGACAAATGGGTGATTGGGATAATAGAGTTGATTCATTGTTTTCTCCTAGTGTCGACACATTGCATGATAACGTACCTACCTTTCTGCTCTCATGTGACGGAGAAAGCCACGTCACAAGTAACTGAGCAGCTATTAATTATCCATCACTATGAGTGAATAACGAAATTAATATATTAATTCAGTGTTTCTCAAAGTTTTGGTGATGGAGGATCACCAAATGAAAGTTATAGACAGTGGTGTAGTTAGTAAATAGGCGTGTAACCCGAACGTAGCCGGCCCTGTGATGTAGTGGTCAATGCACCTGGCTACGAGGCTAGGGGTCCCGGGTTCGATTCCCTTATGGCAACTTTAGTATTTTTCCCTTTAGGGTTATGGTTAATTAGGCCAAAGGTAGGTTTTGAGACTCACCCCGGCTCACAACTTCATATTCACTATCAACACATCATCTCATTGCGGGTACGACATGTAGACAACCTCCTATGGTGTATTCTGGGCAACGTTCTGTGCCAACAGAGCGGCTAATAATCTACATACAGACGAACAAACCTGGATATCAAAGTCCCTCCTGGTCAAATGTGACATACAATTAAAAAAACGAAAGTGTAGTAAGACGTGGTCCAGAAAAAAAAAGGTCGCCTATTTAAAGGAAAAGTTTCTTATATTGCGGTATTTCTTCCAAGAGCGGCATTTCTGAAGAATCAAAACTACTCAAGCAGTCGTCAATTTTCTTAAGGGTTTCTGTTATGACCTTGTTAAACCATAGCTTTCTTTTTTGAGAATATGTATATGTTTACAATCATTTGCTTTTTTATCTCTAAACTGCGGCAGTTCACGTGTAATTCGATCCTTTTCATGAATTAATATTTAAAAAAATCACATCTAAAATTAAAGGTTTTTAAACCAATTGCGACATTTTGATAAATTTCATTTCTATTTAGGAGTGAAACAAATTTTGAAATAATAAAGATCTTCTTAAAAGCGTGGGATTTCAGAATGTTAGCAACACGTCTCAAGCGCTATAGTAGGTTCCCTTAGCATTTAAAAATGCCTGTACCGTCCTCAATATATTCACAACAAACTTACAAGCATCGGTGGGCTCGAGGACTAAATGTCAGGCTCATGTACTATGTATTGACTGTGATATCGAGGTTGAGGCTTGAATCTCAGCTGGTTTTACTGAGGGTGTCTTTTTATCATAAATAATTTACCTGGTCTCCTCCATACAAATGGGGATATATTTCCCTTAAAATTCTATCTTTCTCATTATTATGCCATTAACATAATTAAAATTAGTACACACCAAAAGGATATTATTATTATTAGCACCGCGTCTTACTACCCGTTCGGGCTAAACGCACTTACGCTAATCTGTAATGGTAGGGTGATTGTGAGACGAAATGGAGGACCTACAGTTTAACGTGGGATCCGAACCATGGTGGAGGCCTGGCATTCCTCACATTCACAAGTTGTGATTAATACACGTTTTGTCAGAGGGGAAGGAAGAGTTTGGTAATCAGATAAATCTGTGCCGGGACCGAGGATTGAACCCCGGATCCCCAGCACAGAAGTTCGACACCTTATCCCTAGACCACCAGGTCACCCAAAAGGATACTAAGACGTGGTAAAGAAATAAAAACAGGCTTAAAATTAAATTTTATTATGTATTAGTTCTTACCATCGGAATCCATATAATTTAAAAAATAGACTTTAATTCCCTCTTTTTTTTTCACCCTAACGACTTACATCTGCCTCCATCCCTCTTCTTTAACCCTATAGGCCCCATTTCGGAAAACGTAATATATAAAAGTACACGTGTAACTGACAACCTATTTCCAGAGAAAATGTAAATAAAATTGTAAGTTTAATTATTACACTGAGAATATTCATACTTAACAGAGATCATAAAATGTAAATTGTAAATAATGATGTGTTTAATATGTATATATCGTTTGGGATGAATGGGAATGATAATTATACCTTATCATTTTGTCTTACTACCCATTCGAGTTATAGCTAATGGCAATGATGTAGTCGATGCTATTCTTGGAAGCTTTACATTCTTACATTTACATTTTGATGTTTTAATAATGACCGATTCAAATTAACATCGCAATTTGACTGCACATCACAAAATTAAAAATTAAGCATTTCCCGACTGTATTATTTTCCTAATTTCCAATCTAATATTGCTATCGCTAGTTAAAATTGTTACTAAATATTTTAATTAATTAGCCCTATCAAATGATATGTTGTTTGCTGTAATATCTAAATTATCATCCTCAATGTGTTATCTGTGTTATCATACTTAGTCTTTTCAGCGTTCATTTCTAAACCTATTTCCTTACCAGCCTCTAATAGAATCTCTGCATTTCTTACAACAACTTCCTTACTATTACCTAACAAAGATAAATATTCTATGTACCCTAATAGTTGTATCGTTTGATGCCAAGCCTTCTCTTCTCTCTTGCATCACTCTAGTTGCATACTCTAAGGCTAGGTTAAAGAGTAATGGGGAAAGTGCTTTTTTTTTCCCAATCCATTATGTATTTCGAGAGCATCTGCTAGGTGAGATCCAAACCGTACCCTGCCACACGTATATTAAACATGTACAGAAAGGAAAAGGAGAAGGAATATTTGGAAAGCTTTTGAGATGTGCTGCTGTAGGATAATAGAGAGGATAAAGTATGAAGTTCTAAGAATAGTGAATCAAATTAGAATCCCTCTCCAGGTTACCATACGAAGAAAATCTAGTCGGTTGTCTCACATTTATTAGAAGAAATGGTTCATTGAGTGATGCCACAGAAGGCAGAGTGGGAAGGAAAAAGGGACCAGGAATACCACAAATGCAATTAATTAATGACCTCAAACAAGGAAAGAAAATCAAGTTTCTGGATCTAAAAATGGAGGTTGATTATAGGACATGCTAGAGGACTACATTTGGACAGGGCGATGGACCTGTCGAAAGACAGAACACTTAATATTAATAATACTATATTTTATGTCCAGTCTAAACTCCGGTTATGTGTTCGAAGATAGTGAATATACTTGTATTAGCACATTAAATCTAACAGTTCAATACTATTGTTGGAACATTACCTGTCCAAAGCATCGGTGGGCACGTGGTCTAAGACGTCAGACTCGTCTGGTCTGGTTGGACTCCAACCGGGAGGTCGGGGCTAGAATCGCGGCCGGCTTTACTGACAGTAGTTTTTACCTAAATGATTATCTCCTCCCTCACCACGCAAACGTGGGTACAGTTCTCCTCAATCCTAACTTTCCCGCTCGTATACCTCATTAGCGAATGGTCCGGACGGATAAAAGGACACAGAACATAAATTAAAAACAGCAATAATTTACACATGATGAATGCACACCTGTGGTCATGTGATATAGGACGTCAATCTCATAATGGACTTAGTTTTCTGAAAAGGGTAGGTCAGGGCTCGAATCTCATCTGAGAACATTGGAACTTGTTTTCCATTCGAGGTTTATCACAGTGTTTTTTTTTTCGATTTTCTCTTCGCCCTAATGCGGGTACATTTATTCTAAGTTTCTCCTCAGAGAATGTCGTTAGTAATCATGGTGCTAAACATACTAATTAAAAACAAAACTATCAGGATGGAAAAAAAAAGCACTCTACCAACTGAGGTGTAATGTCGGAGAATAATGACTCTTTCCCCCGCGGGTTTCCACACACCTGGGACCTACACCTAATCGTTGACACGGTGAATATTAATTTTAGTAACCAACAGAGATTACGCGCGCAAGTAAACATCAACTTATAGCTAATTATAAGCTCCTATCCATAACTTGAACCTCCAGTGCAGGTGTTGAAATGCTGATAACATACGTTGGGAGCTTACAGAATTAGAACGCAGGTTTTTATTTTTAGCGGGTGCTGCGCTTGACATTATTAACTAGAAACTATGAATCCATCGGGACGCTCATTATAGTGACGTTTGTTGGGAGAATTGGGGGGAAGGGGGTTTGAAGGACATGCTTTATCAATGTCAACCCCCGTAATCTGCCTCACAGCCGACAGAAGTAGGGGAGACGTATTCAAATTATTAATAAGTTGATTCATCACAGTTGGATTCAGCTCAGTGCTTGATAATAAATATCTAGAAGGTTGCAGAAAACCCGGACTGGTTTTTTTTCACCCAATGTGGCCACTCTATTTTTAGAATAAAATTATAGCATAGTTCCTGGTTTTACTTGCAAAAAAAATCCCTATTTTTAAATGGCTTTTCCTCCGGTTGTGAGACGTTGAATAAATTATTTTTATTTAATTATTATTATATATATATATATTTTTTTATTCTGTATGAGGTATGTTGAACACGCCCCCAAGTTTTATTAACTGAGCAAATATTGTTTATAAGTATTTCTCCAAGATATTTGGAGTGACCCCCCTCCAGAAAATTTGCCAAATTTGGATACTCCTAGATAACAAATAAATCAATTCTTCTCATGAAAATACAGTAACATATTCTAATATTGAGTGATTCAAAGAGTAAAAATGAATGGAAATATTTAATTAATCAATGAAAGAACTATAAATGGAACATGTATAGTACTAGTAGCGTATTATTAAATGTAGCCAGGGTAAGTGCAGCTTAAATGCATGTACCGTAGTGTGAAAATCTATATTCACTTTTACTTCTAGGTAAAATTATTCATAAACCCATGCGGATTTATTCAGGAAAAAAAAAGTTTATAAATTCACTGGAAATTAGTTTATTATTTTGTAATAAGCTTAACAATAAAACACATGCATTATCACTGGATGGTGTTAACAATATAAATTTATTAAAGAGATGACCTAGTTTGATTTGTGTAGAAACATTTTTAATTTGTAAATTTTTTCATACAAATATAAACTGAATTACTAAAATTATTTGAGTTAGTGTTTTAATATTTTTTGAATTAAAAAAGACTCGAATATGTGCAGTATTAAAATTGTACGTGTACTCTATGTGAAATATTGAACACGCTTCAATTTTTTTTTAATAATTGAAAATGGAAAATGAAAATATACTGTTGTAAATCTAATAATTTAATGAGAAATGTATATATATTTATTGCTAATGATTACTATATAAACATTATAGCTACACTATTTTATAGTAACATGATTTTAATTAATAAAAATCTGAAATGTTGGGTATTAAATTGTAAAATACAATTCAACTATATTTCAATTAAACTATTTGATTGATTTTAATCCTAGAATATACAATAAATAAAAAAAGCTTTATATTACTTGATATTGTTTTTTTTCAATATGAGCAATTGTGCTAAAATTCGGCAGAACAATTAAATTATTACATATATTTTTTCAATAGCGTATTCAGAAAAAATGGAAATGCAATAAACAAATTAATTTGAAATAACCAGATCAATACAGATATTCTGTATAGTAGTAATATTTTATTAAATTTTTAAATATATCCAATTGAAAATTTTTTACTTTAAATTATGTTACACGGTGAATTAAAAAATCTTCCTTTCTATAGTCTATATTTCTCGAAATAAATAAATCATAATTTTAAAGTAGTTTTAATGATTAGTTTTTGAAAATTTTGTCACAAGCTCTAATAGAATATGAGAAAGTTTTTACGATTGTGTCGCATCTCTTATTAAAATTAAAGCTTTGTTGGCCGCATGGTTTAAGAAGCTACGCTCGCAATAGACTAGGCTGCCGATAACGGAGAGATTAAGGTTCGAATCTTGATCAAGTATACTGGGGGTGGGTTTTTCACCCTCTCTCTACGCAAATTAGGGTGCGTTTCCTCTAAATATAACCTTCCTAATCTCTAAAACCATTGGCATAGTTAGTACATGGGCGTGTAACCCGAACGGGTGAAAGACACGGTGCTAAAAGAAATTCCATACCATATATTTTTATCACCATTCTGGGATCATACATGTTCAAAGTTTCCCAAAATCATCAATTTCGAGAATGTTTGGCGCTCATGAAGTAACACAAGACGTTAGGATACACGACTAAGTTGTTATTCTTATAACAGGAAAAACAGACCAACTTGGTGGCCACGTATAGTCAAAAGCGTCATTCTCATAAATACTAGAGTGACGAGGATGGGACGATCTGGGTTCGACTCTCAGACGGATGTTCCGAAGGTGATTGTACCTAAATGGTTTTAAAATCTCCCTCCACGCAAATGCAGATACACTTCCTTATCACTCATTAGCGTGACTATTATATATGTGTATGGCCCGAATGGGTAGGGCTAATATATTTTTTAAATAGGCAAAACCATATTAGATGAGTTTGATGTTTAGTCGGCGTGCCCACCAATTTTTTTTTCAACGCATTTTACTACCTATTAATATTAATATAATTAATTAATATACGCATGTGTACTAATTACGCAAATGCGATAGGGATGAAGGAGGTTTAATTAGGAGGAAACGTTCCGGCATTTGCGTGGAGGGAGAGTGAAAAACCATTTAGGGGGGAAAACTCAGTACACCCGACCGGGATTCGAACTCCGATCTCTCTATCATCGGCAGTCTAGTCTATTGCGAGAGTGACACCATAGACCATGCGGCCACCGAGGCAGATTGGGTGTTACATAATAGTTCTATCCGACATGACCCCATAGCCGACACTTTATTATCTCGGAGGTATTAGATAATGAGGTTGGTAGCTAATTAACACAGCTTACAACGATTTCGAGAATCGCTCGGGAAATTGAAACAATAATGATATGCCAGATAGGAGACAAGCGTTTTAATACGCCCGCCGGCCCCGGACCACGATACAAACGATCGAACAAATGAAATGTATGCACGGGCATGATAATGGCCGGTAAACTACTATCCTCTACTCGTATAGTAAACAATAAAGGAGCTTGGCAGCTCGTTTGTTCCTGGATCGTTCAGGAAATATGACAATAATACCTTCATTGCTACAAACGAGAGTTCAATGCGTCACTTGCAGACTTCATTCGGTTATGTAGAACTAACCCTCTATTTATTAAAATCAATCTTTCTTGGAAAACTAAGTAGTTTCATACGAGAAGAAATTAATTACTCTTACATTGATTCTTTAATTGTAACCCATCCGGGCTCTTGGTTTTTCTTTCAGGTTGTACGTATATAATTATGTATAAATTATTTTAATGTGTTAAGGACGAAGGAGGAGAGAGGAACACTATTAAAGAAAAACCACCCTCAGTACACCCGAACAATCGAACCTCGATCTCCCCATCATCGACCTTCTAGCCCAGGGGTCGGCAAACTAAGGCCCGTGGGCCAAATCCTGCTCACCGTCTCTTTTTGTATGGCCCACGAGCTAAGAATGGTTTTTATATTTTCAAATTCGAATTCAAATCCAGCATCATTTTAACTAACTTGATGTAAGTTCAGATGTAATTTTAATATTTCAAAATCCATTTGACCGTTTAATTGAGGAGCTTCCACCTGACCTTCAACTGTAAGTGAATAATCTGCAGTATAATGACACGCTAAAAGACCAATTTAAATTATTATTATTATTATTATTATTCTATTATTATTATTATTATTATTATTACTACTACTACTACTAGCACTGCGTCTTACTACCCGTTCGGGTTATACACACTTACGCTAATGTGCAATGGTAGGGTGAGTGGGAGATGAAATGGAGGACCTACAGTTTAACGTGGGATCCGAACCACGGTGAAGGCCTGGCATTCCACACATTCACAAGCTCTTATTAATACACGTCTTGTCAGAGGTGAAGGAAGGGTTTGGCAATCAGATAAATCAGTGCTGGGACCTAGGATTGAACCCCAGCACAGAAGTCCGACACCTTACCCCTTAGACCATCAGGTCACAGCAAATTTAAAAATAAGAATCTAACAAAATTTGATAAATGTCTTCCAAGCGATGAATATAGTCAATTGATATAATATGTTCGGGGTTTTATAGGTGCATTTGGCAGTACCTACCTGTGCGAAAAAATATTTTCAAAGATGAAATACGTAAAATCTCAATACAGGTCAGCATCAACATATAAATATTTGCAATCAATTTGAATTATATGAAGTGAAAACTTTGAAACCCAATTTGGTGAAATGTTATCTCAAACAACGCAATTCTATTCTTCTCATTAGTAGAGCTGTATTTCAAACAATTGTGGTCTACTTATTATTATTATTACTATTATTATTATTATTGTTATTATTATTATTATTATTATTATTATTATTATTATTATTATTATTATTATTATTATTACGTTACATTTTGCTCAGTAAATTTGTGAAAACTTTTTTCTTGTTATTTAAGTTGGCAGGCCTATCTACAGAAATATCCTCGAGTTTGCTTCTTAGCCCTCAGTCTAAAATATTTCCTATTTGGCCCTTTACAAAAAATGTTTGCTGACCCCTACTCTAGAAATGTTTTCTGACCCCTGCTCTAGGCTGTTTTGAGAGTGAATTCTTAGATGATTCTACAACCGAAGTGGGTCAAACTCTTGGTTGATCTCTTGTAAATTATTAACTAGACCAGTGGTTCTCAAACTGTTGTTCATGGCAGTGTGTTAGGTGGTCCGCAGACAGGACCTCAGAGGCGAAAAAAAAAATTTGAAAGAACTAAACAGTACAAAATTTACAGGCTTTAACAAACCAAATTTGA
Source organism: Timema genevievae (assembly GCA_902155825.1). NCBI lineage: Eukaryota > Metazoa > Arthropoda > Insecta > Phasmatodea > Timematidae > Timema > Timema genevievae. Next base: position 180,854 of record CABFWO010000482.1, read on the forward strand.
GTTTTAAAAAGTGTTATTTTAATGAAAACATGCCCATTAGAAGAACCTACGGCTTTGGCAAGGGAACAGGTAGGTGGCTGGTCCACGTATGCGTCGAACGCCTATTATGTGGCTCGCAAATGCATTTAACGCTTATAATTTGGTTCGCAAATGCATGAATGCTTATCAAATGTTGGCAAAAGTTTGAGAAACGTTGATATAGATCATCGGTTCCCAAAGTGTGCTCCGCAAAGCATCTCCAAGTACTCCGCGAATATATTGGAAATAAAAATAAATAAAAAGTGACAATATATCAAAACTATGAATTTGTGCGTCCACGAGCTGTGTATAGGTAAGTATTGGTTAGAAATTATTTACAGACTGCACACGGTTAAATCAGACAGAGAGACTAGAGGGTGCCAGTTAACACCGTCTCTGTAAGAACTTCGCCGCGCTTTCAGATACGATTGTTTGCTTCGACACCTTTCCAGAATTTTCTGGGAAGTTTCTATTGAATATTAAAAACTCGTGTTTCTTCGCAACTTCAGTCGGTTGAAGTTCAGTCAGTATACAGTCGAAAGTCGAAACAAATCAAGTAGCAGTGCAATGTTATTTATTTTAATGTCGGAAAAGCCAACCTGGCATCGGAGCAGTATGAGTGCTTGAATGATTTGAAATCAGATTCTGCGGTAAAAGATAATTTTGAAACTAAGAAGTCATTATCAGAATTTTGATGTCAGCTACGCGACGAATTTAAAGTTTTGTCAGTTAGAGCAAAAATAATCCTTCTTCCCTTTGCAATATCTTACTTATGTGGATCAGAATTCTCTGCCTATGTGGCTAATAAAACAAAAGATCCTGGCTCAATGCAGAGCCAGATATTCGGTTAGAGCTGTCCCAAATTCCACATTGTGCAAATCAAAACACAGCAATCCCATCCCTCTCATTGGAATTTTAAGTTCATGGTCTATACTTTATTGTTAATTTATTTTTATGCCAAGTGACTTTTTTTGCAGCCATGAAAATGGTTTTAACACTTCCTGTAACATATTGTGGATTTACAATACCTGATTTGAATTCATTATCAAATGTGTTTCTTTAGGTTAATTTATGTTTTTGGTTGTTGTTTTGCGTTTATGTAGTTAAGTTCCTTATTTTTCTGAAATTAAGGGAGAAAATAACATTTATAATGAAATAAAACTTGATGTTTAGCATGCCCAAATGCTTAAACATTCGTTTCCATCGTGAATACTGCTGTAATTCTGTTTAGTATCTATCTATGTAGAGTATATGTGAACATATCTTCGCCCTTATACCAAAGACACTTGTGTGCAAAATTGTTGTTTTAATAAAACGATATTTGAAGTTACAATTTTTAATGGCTTTCAATAGGAAAAATTAAATTTAGATCAAAATTTAAGCTATTTAGAAACCTAAAAATAATTCGCGCTTTTACTATACAATAAAATATCGACTAACAACTTTAAAAAATGCAGTTAGATAAATATAACAAAAATTATTGTGCACCCTTTTGGTATCAGGGAAACTATAATGCTCCGTGACAAATTTCTCTCCTGAAAAGTGCTCCGCGATTCAAAAAGTTTGGGAACCGTTGATCTAGATTAAGGACGGCCAAACTTTTTTTACGCTCGGGCCAGTAAATTGTTAGAAACCATTTGTCGGACCACTGTTACCAATTCTCAACCCTCCCTTTCCCCCACTTGTCAAATATTTGTCCACTTAACGCATTAAAAAGCTAAAAAAAAAAACATATTAATTGTTGTTTGCATTAACAATTACTATAAACTAAAATATAAGGTTATTTTAGAAGACTTTTTAAAATAATAAAACCCATGTGAGTGTAAACCAGTCATTTTATTAAGATTCTATGATCATTCACAAGATAATGGAAGAAAATAAAGTAAATTGACATGAAGAAAACTATTTATTCACTAGGAATTGAAATAATTGAGAAGAATTATGAAACAGATGTTCACCACAATCATTTATTTCCTCTTCAAAAACTTCTTTTAACTCTCTTAGATCGAGTGCCAGCGATTGAATCAAATTGACGCAACGTAAAACAGGATCAATAGAATTATGAAAAGGTATGTCTCTAACACACAAAGCCATTCTGTGAATGATAGTGGTATGAAAATAAAACTTCCGCTTTAAATACTATTAATGCAAAGAAACACACCATTTCTCTTTCCTAGCATAGTCGTAGCAACATCCGTTCATATCCTCTCAAGTTTATCCCACTTAAGTTTGCTCCCATCTACATAACATTTTTCTCTAGAAAGATTTTCACTGCCTCAAATATATCCCTTCTAGCTATTGTGGTCGATAATTTACAAGAGCGTGAACTAGAACTAGAGCGAGAAACACGTCCAAGTTGCCATACATGTCTTTTACACAGGAAACACATTGGAAACAGCTGTCGGGCCATTCAAAGTGTCTTGGCGAGCCACTGTTCAGTCCGCGGTCCATAGGTTGTTACCCCTGAACAAGATGATCGAACTCAGTTGTTTTGGGTTAAAGTACTCGCCTTAGGACCAGATGCTCGTGGTATCAAACCCAGCCGGGGTCGACGGATTTTTATTGAGTGATAAAAATCCGTAGCACAACTTTCTTCGGAGGAGAAGTAAAGCCATCGGGTCCCATGTCGATTGTGACAAGTAAAGAACCCTGAAAGGTAGACCTATGTGAAAATAGCTTTCCGGCAAAGTTGGTAAGCCCTTTAGCGCTCGCTCATAGAAATGCAATGTGGAGGTCGAACGGGGAGCCACCACACTTCCTTAACTTCCCTAGTGCATTTAATTTCTACCAGATGGCGCAAGTAGCACTAACCAGTCGAAGGGTTGCGTGCCTGCCCAGCTCCGGACGTATAGAAATCCAATCAAACCAACCTTCTGGTTGTTGACTTAAGAAGATACATACACCAGTCTGTAGTGAGTATGTTTAATTATTTAAGGGGCCCTTAATTCCGGCAAGCTATAGAACGTCTCTGTCCCCTTAACGAATGGTGGGCTGATGGACTGACTCTTTGTTTCTTTGTTTGTCTTATAAATAAGTAAAGATCAGCCGCTCGTGGTCAGCACATTACTAACTGGAGTATACCAAAACATAATCACAAGTTCGAAAAATAAAATGGGACAGATTTAAGTCATAGTTGTTATTTTAATTTTTATTTTATCACTACGTTCTGTTATACGCTTATATACTAATTACGCTAATGGTTTTAAGGATTATAAAGGTTATATTTATATTAAATGTACTCACATTTGCGTGGAACTAAAACTGAACACTATGTTGTAAAAACCACCTTCAGTACACTCGACTGAGATTCAAACCTCGATCTCTCAGTCATTAGCAGTTTAGTCTACTGTGAGAGTAGCTCGTTAAACCATTCGGCCAATGCAAATGGTATTTTTATGTATTTTTGTTTGATTTATTTTCTATTTGTACATTGAAAACAGTAATATAGGCTGCATATATTTTAAAACACACAAGTTAGTCAGATTAAATGGAATTGGCTATTGATATTTCAAAAATAGTTTTTTTAAGTTAATCCAACGTCTACTTTTCATAAATTACCACCAATATATTAGGTGTTTATTTATTTCCGGTGAAGCGGTTGATTGCTATAATTATGTTGATAGTAATTAAATAGAAAACACTCACAGTAATTAGACCGTCTAATCGATTCAGAAGAAAAAGCCGTGAAAATTAAATACGGTTTAAATACCTTTGTTTTTTTTTTGCATTGACACGTTTAATACAAATCTATGTTGTTGTTTTTTTCACTTTTTTGGTTTTTTTATCACCACGTCTTACAACATGTTCAGCTCACACGCATATATGATAATTACTCTAACGGGGTAGGGATGAGGAAGGAAGTATTTTAGAGGTAAGCTATGCGCATTTGCGTGGGAGGAGAGTGGGAAACGATCTATGAGAAAACCACCTTCAGTAGACCCTACCGGGATTCGAATACCAATCTCCCCATCATCAGCAGACCAATTAAAAGCCTAGAGTGACGCCTGAGAGCACTCGGCCACTGAAGCGGGTAATTAATTTTTGACCAATGGGCTAGAAGGTCTCCCGAGGATACAAATAAAAATACAAACTCCTCCTCTGCCGATAGTACCCTTCTAGAAATGTAGTTCGTGTCACGTGCCTGGTGCCAGCCTGTACATCACAGTCCACGCTTAATGACCCAGATGTCCAATAACAAGATAGAAAAGGCGAGCTTCAATCGTCAAATTCAAACGATGTAGACGACTTAACTCGCTATTGATTTCCTTCCCGCTAACGAGGTTTTAACGTCCTGGAAGGAAGAACACACCAAACGCAAATGTCCGTTGTGGGAGCGGTCGTCGCTTGAGGAGGAACTGTGTCAAGTTGACTCAATAAAGCTTTTGGTGACGCAGGTAACTTATTTGTAACGTCAGAAGAATGATAGGGGGGGACGCCTTAGCTCTCCTGTCCGTTTTTATATAGCTCAGTAAAAGTTTGTTATTTTTGGGGGGGTTCAATGGCGTGGGTGAAGGGAATGGGTTGGGGGAGGCGGTACCTAGATCCTGTGTGTTTTAATACCGCTTCTTACTACCCGTTCGGGTTGTACATTTACGTACTAGCTACGCTATTGGTTCTAGGGATTAAGAAAGTTATATTTATAGGAAGTGTACCCCTATTTGAGGAGAGGGAGAGTGAAAAACAATTTAGAAAAAACCACCCTCAGTACACCCGACCAAGATTCAAACCTCAATCTACCCGTCATTGGCTGTCTGGTCTACTGCGTGGGTAGCGCGTTAGACCATGCGGCCCTCAAAGCGGGTTGATCATATTACATATATACATAAATCCATTAAATACAGACATGCCCCGCTAATATGGTGAGTTGGGTTCTAGACCATAACCTAAAGTGAGTCACAACCATTATTTTTTTTAACTTTCCAATGACTCGCCTCGGTGGTCACATTGTCTAAGGCGCTAATCTCGCAATACACTAGACTGTCGATGACGGGGTGATCGCGGTTCGAATCCCTCTCGGGTCTACTGAGGGTGCTTATTCCTAAATGATTTCCCATTCTCCTTCCACGCAAATGCGCATAGCTTACCTCTAAAATGCTTCCTTCCTCAGCCCTATCCTATCAGTGTAAATAGATAGATAACCCGGACGGGTGGTAAGAGTGGACTTTTACAACTTATAATATAACTACGTAAGGCCTTTGGTTCGAATCTCAGGTAGAAAGCTGAGCCGACAATCGACATTGACAAGGACGTCTCACGTGCTAAAGAGACTTTCTTTCTGAAAAACTCCATACTGTGTATGTCTATTTATACTGGATATGTAACATAAGCTGTATTGAAGAAATTAATCTGGGCCTAGACGATAAAATAAAGATAGATAAATTTATATTTAGAATTAAATATGTACCAAAGAATTGCAAATTTTTACCATTTACATACTATTACCTATATTATTTAATGCCTATTAGTATAGCCCGGTAAAAATAGTGAGAAGGCCAAGTTAACCCCGTTCCAGATCCACTGCTTCACAGAAAAATCTGGAGGGCCCAGGGATTGAGCCCGGGACCTCTGGATATAAAACAAAATGATAATTTAGCACTTTTTTTAATAGTGATTATTTTAAAAGTTTTGCGCCAGTTTTTAAATCCATTTTATTTTTTTTAATTTTTTTTATTTAGCACCGCGTCTTACTACCCGTTCGGGTTATACGCTTAAGTACTAATTACGCTAATGGATTAGGAATGAGAAGGGTTGAATTTAGGGGAAGTGAACCCGCATTTGCGTGGAGGGAGAGTGTAAAACCCTTTAGGAAAAACCACTCCCAGTTCACTCGACCGAGATTCGAACCTCGATCTCCCCGTCCTCGGCAGTCGAGTTCAACACGACTAGCGCGTTAGC
>CABFWO010000482.1:200576-295601 GCA_902155825.1 Timema genevievae
CAACCTTGTAAAAAGTTATATTTTCGAACAGCTGACTGTTGTAACATAGCCTAAAAGTAAAAGTATACACCAGATTGGCTTTGTGAATATCTTTTTTTTCTTTATTTGTTTAATTAATACATGTAAATTTGTTTGAAATTATTAATAGACGTTTGTATTAATGTATTACTATAGTTAGGTTATAAAATGAGCTTTTAAAGTATTTATATTATTTCAAAATAACATAATGAGTGAAAATAAATCCTGAAGTCCCAACTTTTATTTATCTAAACCTCATCTCAAATTATCTATAACTATATTTATAGAAAAGTTCATATCTTTCTCGTAGTTGTCTTGGAACTTGAACATTTTCTATAACCTCGTTATATAAATTAAAAACTTCTTCATCTGAAGACTCCATACTTCACATTTATGAATCAAACTAACATTAAAAATAAATTGAATTATATAAAAATATACTTATTAAATATTACTTAATAAATAAATATTATAAAGTACAAATTATATTTATCAAGAACATAACAGTTACAGGTTATGTTAACCATCAACACACCGATCGGGGAATCAAACAGTTGATGGGAGAAAATTGGCTGGTTAACTTGACCAGAGATTTGATCGACAATCACGTCCTAATCGTTAATGGTGCAATTGTAAATGAGGTTTGAGACACTGATTGGAGATCAACATATATCTGATCTCTGATCAAGCCACTGATTGTTGTTTGTGCAACCGGCCCATAGACTTTGTTTCACATAACTCATATGGGCTGGTAGTTGATCAATGATTGTCTTACTGAGTGATATAACATGTAACAGGAATAGTCTAAACTAAATTTTCTTACCCTGGCAACACTCTAAATTACGCCACTGATTCAAGTAGGGTTAGTAGTTTTTGTAGCCGGCAGATTCCATCCTTCCTACAGTACTCTTATTATAATCATGGAATAAAATGCCTAAATGAGTGCATTGCCTGAGTACAAAGTGTTATTTCACTAATGGTTTCCCACTTTACACCAAGACAGATGCCAGTACATTTCCTCTAAAAATCTACCTTCTTCATACTACGCCATTTGTGTCAATATTCTGATATTTAGGACCAATAAAAAAATTGAGCATTACTGTTTCCATTTCAGTAAATGAGATATTCATATCGTCAAGTCCATTGTAGACAGTCGGATTCCGCTGATTAACAAATTAATTAGACCTTGCCAACTGACCTTGATTAAAAGTTAATTAATTACCTTACAGGTAGCTTTAATGGACGCTCTTTATCAAATTTTTAAAAATCGCACGGTACTGACTTAGCTCAACGGCACATCTCTTTACTCATGCCAGAACTCAACAACTGTCCCAACACAATAATAGGTACTTAATAAGTCGTGTTTACTCACGTTTGTGTAAATAAACCTCTCAAGGTCAATTGTTCCAAACGCGGCATGTAGTGAGTCAAATTAAAATATAATTAAATATAAACCTTCGCTTGTCTTCATGCAGTAAATTTTACATTTGATTTAGAGCAATGTCATATTGAGTTGTATTTTTGGGAGTTTATCATAATACAGTTTACATCCAGAACAGAATCCGTGTTTATCTCATTTACCTTCACTAAGGTGGAAATGTGAAGGTCGCGATAAAAGGTGTTTTTGCAGTTTTTATAGCAAAACATTTTTGAGGTCAAAAAAAATCAGACATTTATCCAACACAAACATAGAATTTAATTTTATTCACAAGGTGATATCACAGTTTGTTTAACCACCATGGAGGGACAAGCAGACAGCTACGTCTACTGTTATGAAATGATTTTAAATAACTCCTTAAATGGGAATCTTGTGTATCTTTCTTGTTCTGTTTTGATTTTTTTTTACGCAACAACGTATTATTTTACCCACTTTGGTGGCCACATGGTCTAAGGCGTCACTATCGCAGAAGACTACACTGAAAATGACGGGGGAATAGAGGCTAGAATCTCAGTCGGATGTACCGAGTTTTTTCCAAAATGGTTTTCCACTCTCCCTACGCGGAAATTCTGGTGCAATTCCTTTAAATGTAACCTTTCTCATCCTTAAATCCACCATAGAAAAAGTTGTTCGTATAGTCTAAACGGTTAGTTAGATGCGTTGCCAAGAAATATAGTAATTTGAAATCATCCATCGTGATATTAATCACCGTGTCTTTCTAACTGTTCAGGTTATACGTGTATATGATAATTACTCTAATAGGATAGGGGTAAGAAAGATAGTATTTTAGAGGTAATCTACCCGCTTATGCTTGGAAGGAGTGGGAGACAATTTAAGAAAAACTACCTTCAGTACACCCGACCGGGATTCTAACCCCGATCTCCTCGTCATCAGCAAGCCAGTCTAACATGAGAGTGACGCATAGATCATTCTGCCACTGAAGCGAGTAACTATAAAATGAAAACTGTCGGTAGTCAGCTGTTTCTAGTTTGTGTTGGAAAGTCATCATGGACCAACAAAATGTTTCTACTAGAGTTTGATCCTCTGCGCGATTCAAGCAGATCCCTATCGCTCATCTCTATTTTCATAGCACGTGTGAATCGAGCTTTAGAGTTTAGAAAACTCGATCACCGAAACGGTGTTTAAAACTTTACAAAATTTATTTTTTATTAGAGGAAGGGCGTGGGATTGCAAATATTATGTTTGTTCTCGTTCCCCCCCTCCCACTCCTCCCCCCTGGGTTCGACTTTCAATTCCCCTATGTAGACTCCAAGATCCCGTCGCCTAGTCCCCTACAACTATATTCCTGTAGGCCTACGTCTGTCTGTCTAGAGCAAATGCGGCGGAAGAAACGATGCTAAAAAAAACACTTCATTCAAATATGCAAATTCTGTGTATTTCGCTCCAGTTCCACTTCCACATACTTATTTCGTTTAATACGCTACATCGCCCTCGTGTGTGGGCGCTTATCAGGCCGTAACTTACATTGATAATAGTCCTTTGTACTCGGAATGACGTACGCTAAGGGTTGAAGACAAAATATTATTTGTTTTTTAGACTCTGCATGACAATGAAGAGGCGGGATCTCTAATTTGAATACTGATATTTGTTTGCAAAATGTTTAGTACATTTTATTTAAATGAACTAGGAAAATTCATTCAAAAATTATATTATTCTACCTTATGTTTGAGTTTCTTGAAAGGAGAATTATTATTTGAATATATCAAAAAATAAGCGCTAGTTTAGTAATGTTTATTTTACCATCTTGCCTTCCTCTTAAGCCTTAAATATAATGTACGAATATTTTAAACGTCATGTGCCACATATTTACTTAATTTTACTTGTTAAAGCTCTAATACCATGTACAAACTTTTGTAATCCTTAAAACAATTTAATTCTCATTATTGGTATATTAAAACCCAATTGAGTTCACGATTATATAGCATGGTATTGAAACATCTTGAGATTATTTCGGCGCTCAGCAAAGTGGAAGGGAAAGAGGTTCTAGGGAAGACCACGAACGCAACTGATTGCTAACATCAAACAAAGAAATAAGAATATTCACGATATAAAAAAAAAGCTGTTGATTGGGCATGCTGAAGGACTCAATTTGGACAAGGAAACGGATCTGTCTAAAGACAGAACAAATAATAATATAAATTTAAATCACTATAAGCTTGTGGCTTGAATGAGTTTATTATTGGAGTATAAATATGATTAATTTAAAGATCTTCCTAATTGCCTTCATTCAGATTTGGGGAAATATATATTATTGTTGTTGTTGCTGCTGCTGCTGTTGTTGTACTAACAGCCGGGTTGTACGTTTTCAACAACGCTAGTGTGATATGGATTATATGGTTGGATTTAGAGGAAAAGTACCCACATTGGCGTAGGGGTAGCGTGGAAAACCATTTAGGGAAAACCACAGTCAGTACACCCGACCGGAATTCTAACTTCGATCTCCCCGTCATTGACATCAAAGTCTGTTACGAGAGTTACGGCTTAGACCCTCCCTACGACCATTGCAGCTGGTTTTAGTGTACTTAAAAGTGAACTATAATGAATGGTAAAACTTGGTTTAAAAATTAGTACTAGTAATTCGGTAACATTAGACCTCTCACCGTCCATTCAAAAAACGCTAAGTAAATCATGTTAGGAATCTTATCGTTACTACAGTTTGAAGTTGATTCCCCTCGGTGATCAAGTGAGACAGAAAACCTATTAGTACAATAATGCAATAGTACATTTTATTCGTAGGGAATAACAATTGTTCATCTGGATTAAGACATCAGTCTCTAATCGGATTTTTTTTTAATGCTTACATCTACTAAGTCGTTCGGACTAGGTTTAGAGAATGTCCCTGCCAAATTCCGTTAAAACTGGTTCACGCATGAGGCAGTGATCGCAGAATAAACATTAAATACCAAACGGTCGAGTTAAAACTGGATTTTTACGCTAATCGGTCAATCATGCCGTAATAACTCTGAACAATACATTCTAGATATATAAGAAGGGGTCGAGGCTTAAACAGACGACAATTGGAAGGAGCTTCCTTAGTCGGGACATTAGCGGGACTGCTAAGCCTGCTCCTACGTGTCACCCCAAACAAATCTTACGCAAGACCGTGGCACGTATACCAACTAATACCCCACTAGGTGGAGGAGGAATCTGAAGGAAGAGGAATAATTATGATCCGACCCTGGCGGCGATATCCGGCAGCCGGCGTAATCCGCGGTTATTAAGCATGTGCGGCAACACGCGTTGGAATGCAGAGACCAACATCAGCTGAGCGCCTGGTTTCCTTAGGCCGGCCGCTCACCAAATGCGACATTTTGTCTTGCAACTAAATATTTTATTGAAAGAATTTGGAGACGTATCGGTTGCCGTAACATTAAATGGAGTGCTGCTCATTTGTTACAACATTGTTACGCTGCTATTTGCAAGGCGTCGCAACAAAGAACTACCTATGTCTCGCAACAAACATACTTGAGACATTTCGAACTGCGTTTGCGTGTGGACAAAAACAAGATGGCCGGATGTTATATATGGCCTTTTACAGTGCCTTTTAGGCTGTGGAGCTGTAAGGTTTGTGTTTATGATGGTAGATGTTGTGTTTTGGAGTTGTGTAGAGGTTGTGTTTATTAAAATCTGGTGACCCCAAAAACTTATATCTTGTTTCTCGTTCGATGATTGAATAAACCGCTACAAAAGAGCTGCTACATCTACCTCCTCACTTTCTATATCCTTTGTAGATCATTAACTTCACAAAAACAACTTCACACAATAAACAAACAAAAAAATTGTACTAAATTCTTTGAGGTCTAGCTTAGAGTAAACTGGTAAGTAATCAAAAAATTGAGTTAGAGTTGCGAATGATATTATAGATCACATGATTTGACGTATGAATATAGGAACACTGGTCTAAAGCGTAAATCTCGCAATAGAATGGACTGCCAATAACGGAAAGATCGGGGTTCAAATCCCGGTCGAGTGTACAGAGGGTTGTTTTCTCTAAATGGTTTTATACTCTCCCTCCACGTATATGCGGCTACACGTTCTATAAATTTAACCTTCCTCATCCCTAATATATTAGCGTAATTAGTACACATGAATATAACCCGAACGAGTAGAAAGTTGTGAGGCTAAAAAAAATGAGATGATGGAAATAATTTCAACCAAAATAAATATAAAAATTTGTATACAAAAAATGGATTTTTTTGCTTATCCAGATTTTGCCGTTTCCAAGTGAAGAATGAAGAAAAATGCTCTCCGATGTGATATCTGGTTTAAGCGTGACCGTGTATTTAATTTATCGGCTGATCCTACTTGAGATAACTAGAGGCCACGGAGCAAGTCTAACTTATATACCATGATGCAACACGGCATTCCCCTCTTGTGTTTCAAAACTGATAAACCAGTGTCCATTATCGTAATGAGAGGGTTTGTTTAGGACTTGTCTAGCGACGTCACCAAAACTACCTTGCTTTGCTCATGTTCACGTGAGCTCTGTAGAGGAGGCTTGGCTAGCAAATGAATATACCTTGTTAATGGTAGGAAGGCATATCTGAAAGGTCGTTTTCCCTGTCAAAGTTATACTATATAGTAAGGTTTTGGTAGGAAAAAAGACCTTCCAGACATTGCTTCATAAACAGGTACAAATAGCCGCGTCGGTGAGCACGCAGAAAAAGGTTTTAGTCTCGTATCATTTTGTTTGCCTTTGATGGAGAGCTTAGTATATATATATATAATACATATAAAAGACCGTATTTACTATCAAATCAGTTTATGTGCTTATGTACCATCTGTACAAGCTACCCTAAAGTGTTAAGGCTGATGAAGGGGGAATTTTAAGAGAAGTGTACCCACATTTTTATTAGGAAGTGTAGAAAACAATTTAGGAAAAAATCACCCTCAGTACACCCAGCTTGGATTCGAACACCGAGCTCCCCGTCATAGGTAGTCCAGTCTATAGACAATTTGACCACTGAAGCTGGTTGTTTAGTGTATAGAGATCAAAGCCGGACGTGTTGAGATTTAAAAAAATATATTATAAATGGCTGGGTTTCCCTCTCCCCCTCCACTCAAATGTGGGTAAATTTCCTCTAAATTATACCATCCTCTTCCCATTAGAGTAGATATCTTTGTAACCCGGACGAATAGTACTTAAGGTTCGATACACTTAGTAAATAAATGCCCCATTAAATTTTCTATACCTACCATCATTATTTGGTATTGGTTCAGAATGTTTTTATTTTATATAAAATAAATATTATGTGTGTGTTTTTGTGTGTGTATGTGTGTGCGTAAAATGTATATAATTTGAACTTGTTGACAGGATTCAAACAAACTTGGTACACACATAAAACCCGTCCACAACATTCCATGTTTATGTTTGGATTTACTCCCAGGTAATCATCATTCATGGACAAGAAGGGGCCAAAGTTTACAAATTTATCTTTGGGTCGTGCGTGTACACTTTCATGTTTAGTTTGGAACTTGATTGAACTGTTCACATGAAATTTAAAAAATATTTTCAATTTAAAGTATTACGAAACATAAGTTAGTCTGAATAGAAACAATATCAAATATATTTTGTAAGAAAAATATTGATAAATAATTAACTGTCTACCCGCCTCAGTGGTGTAGTTAGCTAACGCGTTAGTTTCATGTTTAGCTTTACTGCCGAGGACGGGGAAATCGAAGTTCGACTCTCGGTCGGGTGAACTTGGAATAGTTTTTCCTAAAAGGCTTTCCACTCTCCCTCCACGAAAATACGGGTTTACTTCCTCTAAATATAACCTTCTCAATCCCTATCCCATCACTGTATTTAGTACTTAAGCGTATAACCCGAATGGGTAGTAAGACGTGATGCTAAAATAATCAACTGTTTTGATTGGTTTATTTTCAAATTATTAGAAGTATAACATTACTTATTTGAAAAAAATAGATATTTATACGGCCGTAGGATAGTGGAATACCGAAAAACTCTTCGGTAGCCGGATGGTCTAGGGCGCTGCTCTCACAATAGACTAGACCACCGAGACGGGAGATTGAAATTCTAATATCAGTCGGGTGTACTGAGGGTGGTTTTTCCAAAATGGTTTCCCACTCTTCCTTCAAGCAAATTTAAGTACACTTCATCTAAATATAACCTTCCCAATCCCTAAAATCACTGACGTAATTAGTACATAAGCGTATAATCTGAACGGATATTAAGACGCGGTGATGAAAAAAAAGTACTAAAGGGTCAATACATTGTAATAATCTGTGTCAACAATATTTCCATGTGGGAATACAACACATTTGATAATGATAGTGTGGCGTGTTTTAACATACAAATATTATGAAAATAAATTATTTCAACAGATGTCAACTAGATTTGGTAAAAAATAAATAGTTCCTTTATAAACGCAAATTAATTTATTATTTTAAATAAACAACATTTATTATATTTGGTACAGTATACAACAAAGCATTACATTAAATCATTCTATTAAAATTAAGAGTGTTTTACTGTAGGTATCACGCAATAAAATATATTTAACAAAACATTATTAGACTAAAATGACGATTATTAGCTGCTTGAGGTTTATTTTATTGTTATCTTCCTCCCGCTTGTATTGGTTTGTCCATTTTTCTTCACATGTCTGTTTTAATCATTTTATCCCCAATTCCCATTTTGTGAAGTTTCGTTTTTCATGTATGCACATATGCTTGAGGCTTACTTTACCAAACTTTGCTAAACCTAATCGGCCGAATCGGCTAAGATGGAACAAATTTTGGCTAAACCTTACAAATATTTACAAAACTTCAACCAACTTGGCCAAACTTCAATATTATTTAAAAAAATTAAAAACGTTAAATTTAATTATAAGTTAATACATCTAAATACAATATTTAAAAATTATTAGAAATTAATGATGATATTAAAAAATTACCAAAATCATTCGAATTGGTTCAAACATGTTTAACTGTGATCTAGTCAAGAATTAACCAATCAATTTGCTAAAACTTTTCTAGGGGTGTGTAGTCCAGGTTGTACGCATTTAGTTATGCTATTGAGGTATGGCTGAAGAAGGTATAATTTAGAGTACATGTAACCACATTTGTGATGACGGAGAGTAGTAAACCAACTAGGAAAAATCACCCTAGGTACATACAGCCAGCCGGTATTCGAACACCGACTTCTTCGTCATCGGAAAACCAGACTAGAAAAATGTGTTATTTAGTCTAAGTGGCTTTCAACGCGGATAATCGATAGTTGCAAAAAGGACTTGTGTCATAGTTTGTATTAGCTCAATTTTATTATTATTATTTTATGCTCGTTTAGTTTGTTTTATTGATTTAAGAGTGAAATTATAGAACTGTACAACCCTCAGCCTAAAGAAAGAATGGAAAATCAAGATATAAAAAAAAACACTTCGCGAATATTTTGGGGAAAGAACCCCGGTCTATAGAATCAGAGTCTCAGACGCTGTTTACCGGACGATACTGTGCCATGTTTTAACATTAACAGTAACGTATTGAGCTAGTTAGTATAATACTCACATGAAATCGATCCACCCGACTTTGTATCCAGAGGATGACTTCCTGACCACTAAACCACATCTCATGTCTAATTAGCGGCTCGGTCTGAGAGCCTGCGACCAAAGGAGAAGAAAGGGGCGTGTTCAATCACCCACCCCCCCGCACCCCTTTTCCTCCAGTTTCACCAGCCCAGCGAACTTTCTTCAATATTCCTCCCTCTTCCTTATTAACCCTTCATCATGTGATGTAAAACCAGAGGTGGTTCGTCAGCTGTTACCACAGTGTGTAAAGTTTGACGGGACTTGAGACCTACTATTAAACCATTCCCTCTATAAATCAGAAATGTAAAATATCCCTTTAATTTTTTACAGAAAATATTTTAACCAAGGGCGTTGAAAAGTGATTTTTCTAGTGGGTGAGATGGGGTCTAATTGAAAATGTTACTATAACTTTAGCCGACAAAAGTCTGTATACGTATATATGCCCCCCCTTACCCATAGGAGGGGCCATAAATTTCCATGGGGGGGGGGGGTCTGGACCCCGACCCCTTACCCTTTCTACGACCTTGGTTTTAACTATTTAAATGGAACAAATGTAATCAAGATGGCCCAAGTTTTAAATTTTATACTCCAGTTGAATTTATCCTAAATATTTAAATATTATAGATATGACCGAATCAGTTACAATAAAGCCATGACTGCAATTTCACTCACGTGTCGACTTCAGCGCTCGATGGGTAAATGTGTCGCTAACTTTGATGATTCCCAATCTACTGAAAATCAGGTATATATTATAATTAAAGCATTTACGAATACATCCCACATTCCCTTTGACTTAATGAGCTTATATTTATATAATTCACCTGATTGTTGAAACAATCTGGCCCTAGGAATAATTAATAAAATGGTATTTCTGTAGCTCAAGGCGCTTAGTTTTTAAGTTGCTTGCAAGAAGAAATAAATGTTACGGTGCACAGCACTGACTTTCTCTCTCTATTTTGTTTTATAACATTCATTTATTAAAAATTCGTGAGATTTGTGCAGCGAATTAGTGTATATTTTTGTAGAAACAATTGACTACTAAAGAACATAGATGAAATAATATACACTGTAATATAAACATTGAGAAAAGTGGAACACTCAGTCCACCAAAGAGTATAAAAATTAATCTCACTTTATTATACATCTCACATCACTTATTTATTTGGACATTCGCATACAGCTCAAAAACTATTGGTTTTATAAAAAATATATTTCAAATAACATATTTTTATTTTTAATAATACTAAGTTACATCTTTACAATGATAATTTATTTCGTATCTCAAAAATATATAATAATGAATGATAAACATTGTATATTTCCGAGTACGTAAAGTCCTCTTAAAGTAATTTTCATGGGAAAATGAGGGTTGTCATTTTGTTTATAAGGTCAGACAGTGCCTAGATACGAAATTTAATCAAATTCGTTAAAGCAGATTTCGAGAAGATTGATATGACCTTCAGTAAACTACCCTTAATTTTAGGGTAAGATATAGTTTTCCCAAAACTCCCCGGGGGAATCTTTTGAAAACTTTAGATATCAAGTTTTAGCCCGATCAGTTTACAATGAAGAGTATAACTTACCTTGACAGATTATATTATGGCCTTAGCTTAGGAGCTGCTCCGTAGTGGAACTAATCAAAGTAAGCTTGCTACCTTTCACTGTAAACGGAGGATGTATACCGAATGTACAATATAATTAATATTTGTGTGCTCTATATTTATGTATGTATAAACATTTGTTGATCTAATAAAATCAATTATATTTATAAAAATAAATTACTCTCCTTCTTAAAACCCAAATAGGCTATTTGTTATATGTTATATCAGTATTTTTGTACCTTAGCCTACATGAACGCATACATCTGATAATACTATATTACGGACTTTAATCACTTCAAGCTCACTGGACCCCGCTTAGGTGGCCATATGGTCCAAGGCGTCACTTTAGCAAAATACTAGACTACCGATGACAAGGAGCTCGTGGTAAGATCCCGGTCGAGTGGTTTTTCCCAAAAATAGTTTCCCACACTCTCTCTCTCTCTCCGCAAATGTGAATACACTTTCTCTTAATTTAACCGTCCTCATCCCTAACCCATTAGCGTATTTAATACATAGATATATAGTCTGAACGAGTTGCTAAAAAATAAGTTTAACTGAACCTACGACGTTCAAATAGAACCAAATATCTCACCTGGGTTTGTGAAGGTTCAATACAAGCCGTGGAATGAAATCTTCTACTTTCAAATACATTCTTTACTTGTCTGGTAGCGTGAACATTATTTCAATATCATACAGTGGAGAGTACCTATGTCTTTTCTCTGAATTTTCAATCTTCGTTATCTTTGACTTTCTTTCAATCTATCTTCCTGTTTGAGCATACATTTCAATAATCCTCTTTACAAGATCACCATCTTGGAAACTTGACAACTTGACAACTTATGTAAGTGAAAAAGTCGTTGTTGACTCATGAGTTACAGTATTTTTATTTATTTTTTTATATCATTCCGTCATTTCAAATCAAAGAATCGTAAAAAGAATAAAAACTTTTTTGAAAGTTATATTTTGTTTGGATTAACTTTTTTTTTAACATTAGTGCTCTCTCTTAGGATCAAATCACGGTACAAAGTATCCAAGTATATTATATATATATAGATATGTGTTAGTATTTATTATTAGTATTTATTTATAAATATACACATAGTTAGTTTTTAGCACCAAATCTAACTACCCATTCGGGTTATACTCATATATACTAATTACGTTAAAATGTTAGGTATGAAGAAGGTTGAATTTAAGAGGATATGTAGCCACATTTGCATTGTGGTAGAAAGCAAAACCATTTAGGAAAAAACACTCGGTACAGCCTACTGGGATTCGAACCCCGATCTCTCGATCATCGAATTCAATCCTTTGCGGGAGTGACGTTTTATTCCATTCTACCACCGAGGCTGGTCAAAAAGGGTTATTTGATGTGCTCTATAGTGAGTGTTGGTATATTTATTTGTTGCCGAAGTAGGTTAACTACATTTTTTTTTACAAGTCCAGCCCGAGTGGTTATACCTGTCCAGCCAAAAGGCCTTTCATGACTACAACTTTAATTAAGTGGGTTTTTTTCCTTCATATTTGGTGTTTTAAAATAATAATCATAAAACAGACTTTAGGTTGAAATTGATCAAATAATGAAAACAATTTACTTTTTGGGTACAAACAAACCCGCTTCGGTGACCGCATGGTCTAAGGTGCTACTTTCGTAGTAGACTAGATTGGCGAGGGGAGATAGGGGTTCGATTGCGGTAGGGTGCACTGAGGGTGTTTTCTAAATGGTTTTCCACTCTACCTCCACCCAAATGCGGGTGCATCTCACGTAAATTAATCTTTCCTAATCCCTAACCCATTAGCGTAAGTGCGTATAGCCCGACCGGGTAGTAGATGAGGTGCTAAATAATAATGTCCAAACTTTCTGATCACACAAACCAAGACTGATAAAATACACACTAGCTAGTTTCTACTGTAGGAGAAAATACAAAGATAAAAGTTTTGAGTACTTTTTTCCTCATGTATCCATTGCTGGAAACTGTTGAGCCAAGAACACAAACGCTAATCATCTAATCCTAACAGCTGCCAACATGACGAACGTATATACATCAGCAAACTATGAATTTACAATGACAATATAATAACTGTCAACATTTTATCAATCCATTAAGTCTACAGAATATAATTATTATATGAGGGAGGTCCGGGGTTCAATCCTCGGTCCCGGCACAGATTGATCTGATTGCCAAACCCTTCCTTCACCTCTGACAAGACGTGTATTAATCACAACTAGTGAGTGTGAGAAATGCCAGGCCTCCATTTCATCTCACAATCACCCTACCATTACAGATTAGCGTAAGTGCGTATAACCCGAACGGGTAGTAAGACACGGTCCTAATAATAATGGTGATAATAATAATATAATAATGTAATAATAATGTAATAATTCACGAGTTTCATATATTTTATATTGATTTTGTGTGGATCGTTTTATGTGACAATACATTTTTTGTTTCTCTTATAATATTATTATTAGGACCGCGTCTTACTACCCGTTCGGGTTATACGCACTTACTCTAATGTGTAATGGTAGAGTGATTGTGAGATGAAATGGAGGACCTACAGTTTAAAGTGGGATCCGAACCACGATGGAGACCTGGCATTCCACACATTCACAAGTTGTGATTAATACACATCTTGTCAGAGGTGAAGGAAGGGTTTGACCAATCAGATAAATCTGTGCCGGGACCTAGGATTGAACCACGGACCCCCAGCACAGAAGCCCGACATCTTACTCCTAGACCGCCAGGTCACCCAACTCGCGAATTAAAAATCAATCATAGATTTTGTTAAAACAAACAGTTACGTTTACAAAATGGTTTACCTGTTTACTATTAAGGTAGGCCATATTTTTTTTAAATTTAAACCAAACAAAATATTTGCATTAAACTACTACCGATATGTTACATTTTTGTTTGCTTAGATATTTTGTCGGACGAATAAAGAAACCTACTGCAACAACAACAAAAATTTGAATTTGAAGGAAACTGGATAAAAGAAGGGAAATTTTTAACTCAAATTGAGTAGTGCTACCATCTGTTAGACAATTATGAAACCTTTCTAATTAACTTTAAATGTAGTTAGTGTTGCCATCTGTTAGACAATCATGAGACCTTTATAATGCACTTTAGATTATGGTTAAACAAGCTCTCTGTCATATTTAAATTAATTTAAAAGTATTCTCTGGAGTTCTTATGGTGTCTGAAATATAAAAGCTATCTATAAGAATGTGTTTAGAGTAACTCTCCTCTTTTCCCCTGTACCTTTTATTTGTTATCTGTTTTGATTTACTAAAAACAGAGTGTACGAGTATCTCTTATCCACGTAGCGATCAGGGATAAAACGGGTGACGATACATACGGACAAGTTTGAGAACTAATTACGTCATGTACGATCCTTGTTCCGTCCTAAACACTAATGTGACCCATAATTTCCCTTATTCTAGTGTTGTAGAGGGGTAGTAAGAGAACTGAACCGGTAAAACCTAGCCCGCGACATAGTTCAGTTCGGAGCGCGTCGAAACACGTATCCTCACAACGTGGCATCCTTTGATGCGTCGGTGAAATACCGACTGGTATCGGGAAGAAGCGATGAGGTAATCGTATCGCCTCTCATGATCGCGTCGGGGATACAGGATCCCGTGCAAACAGATGCGTTTAAGATAAGCGTCGGGGATACGATACGAAGATATCTGATACAGATGTTTATTTAAAACAATATAGTGCTCTTTGTTCATTATTTTCATTTTTGACTAAGAAAAGCTTTATGCAATGTCACTTGAAGCATTTGAAATTATTTTACTAAGATACGAGACCGTTCAAGTTTAAAGTAATACACTCCGAGATGTATTTATTTTATTTTCTATATCTTGAAATTGACAGAGCCAGGTATTTCGTCATTCAAATAAAATAATTGGTTTTTAGCGTGTTTGTCAATTACTTAAAATACATAAAAGAAAATCAGATTCAAACTGTGTGGCTATATAAACATAAAAGAGACAATTATTTACTAACAAGAGGATTTAAAATAATTGGTACAACGTTCATAAAACCGTCAAAAGTAAAAAGTCAAAGTAAAAAGTATTTAATCATAACAATTACATCAACCTTTAATTATAATTTTATAATTTATCTACTTTTTACTTGACTGGTTTCATGGAACTTGTACCAATTATTTTTTAATCATTTTGTTATTAGCTAATTCTTTCTTGTTTATATAACCACACAATTTAAATCTTATTTGATTTTATATATCTTTCTTTCTCTACCCAACTACTAGAATGTTTTCTAAATTGCTTCTTACTTTAAAAAAAACCTTTATTTTCACTCCTCAAGGTTGGCATGTCTTTATAAAGACGGCCGAATATTTAAAAAAATTATAAAGTTTTTTAAAGGGAGCTCAAATTTGGATGAAATCATTCTGACCAAATTTTGTATACACGTTGTCCTCCCTCCCCTAATAAATGTTTACTGTAGAGACCTGACTATGCGAGCTTCCGTATCATCCGAGGTGGTAACATAATTTATGTTTCATGATAATTGTTTAGAAAATGACACGCATTAAACTGGTTCAGACGTTTAGTGTGAGTGAATCATCGGATGAATAATTGTTTCCGCTGTACTGTGGCGTCGTAAATATTACACTCTGACGCTCGACTTGTTCGAGTCAGTTGACTGCTACTGAGTGATACCCTTGCGGCTTATTGGTCTGTCATGATTTTATTTTCAAGCTGTGAGAGTTTAAGGCGTTCAACTCTAGTATTTCGTATTATCTGAGTTATTGTTTATCCGAGCTCACCCCAGTCCCGTTAAACTTTGTATAATCGAGACTACTATGTTTAAACAATAATTAATTATATTCCTACAAACTAAATTAACAATTCCCGACAATTAAAATATTATTTAGATTAATAACTTTATTTTAAAAATATTCGTATCGATGATCGAGTTGTCTAAGGCTTTTTTTTTAACGTGTGGCATTACTGACTGGGGGAGAGATATGACATCCAGTTTGATCACCTGTGTGTAGACTCCTCGCCCAGGGTACTGCAATGAGATGAAGTGATGATAGTGAATATGAAGGTGTGGGCCAGTGGGAGTCTTAACCTAGATTAAGCCTAATTAACCAACCCCTGGCGACCATTGGAATTATTCCCCTCAAAGAGAAAATACAGAGATTACCAGTTGGGAATAGAACCCTGGACCCCTAGTTTTGTAGCCAGGTGCAGTGACCACTAAACCACGAGGACGGATGTCTATGGCCGTGATTACGAGTCTTACTAACTGTTCTTATGGGCTAATTACGCTAGTGTGTTAAGGAGGAGGAAGGTCGAATTTAGAGGAAGTGTACTCGTGTGTAGTCTGAATTTCTTACTTACACTTATATTTTAAATCAATCTGACAGTCATGGTTTACTCAAATTACTAATGGTTTGAAGGAAATGTTTTCAAATCTTAAGGAACCGGATACGGAAAAAGAAATTCAACCTTTAATCTTGAAGTTACTTTATGAAAAAAATTAGTCTATGATTTCCTAACTATGATCTACCGTACAACCGTTGGATTGGTTGCATAATTCATTTTCTGATGCCACGGGGCGTACCCAAAACAAAACTTTACCACAAAATTTTTTGTTAAGTGTACCATAAATTAAAAAAGTTTGCGGAACACTGGTCGATGGTGTCATTCCTGCGATACCGTATATTGAATCTGCCGGTGACTGGGTTAAATTTTGGTCTGGTGTAATGCGTGTGTGATACCTCTAAATATTTATTCCCTCTCACTCCACGCGAGTGAGGTTACATTTACTCTAAATATGGATAGCCAGGCTGCGTACTTAGCCTAAGTACTCATTGGACGCAGAACAGGTGCACCAGAGGAGATTTTGTAAGTACCGTGTTCTTATGGCTTACTACACATTGTACACAGCACAGGCGTGGTATGGGAATAACTCTGTCGCACCTCGGTCTGATTGTATCAGTGGTACAGATTGTCTGTGTCCTCTACGCCTTCATCACGTAGTTCATCCACAAAGTGCAATATTGCAATGGAACAACTTATCCAGTTAGTTCAAGATAATCCAGTGTTGTACGATACAAGCAATCCTGACTACATGAGGGTGAAATCGAAAGATGAGCTATGGGAAAAGACTGTTACCGAACTGAATTACTTGAAAAGTTAAAGTGTTTCTTGTCAGACCCACTATCGACCTTTTTTATGGGTCAAAATTATTGAGAAATGTGGTTTATGTAGAAGTTTGTCTTCTTCACAAGCCATGTCAACTACGTGAGGACTGGTTTCAATATACGGTGCCTTGCAGAAACCTCTTCTTGTGCTATGCCTGCCCTGCGTGCAATGTGCGATGCCTTGCAGAAACCTCTTCTTGTGCTATGCCTGCCCTGCGTGCAATGTGCGGTGCCTTGCAGAAGCCTCTTCTTGTGCTATGCCTGCCCTGCGTGCAATGTGCGGTGCCTTGCAGAAACCTCTTCCTGTGCTATGCCTGCCCTGCGTGCAATGTGCGATGCCTTGCAGAAACCTCTTACTGTGCTATGCCTGCCCTGCGTGCAATGTGCGGTGCCTTGCAGAAACCTCTTCCTGTGCTATGCCTTCACTCTACCTCTGCTCTGCCTTCCCTCCGCCTTGTGTGTGGCGGGCCTTAAAGTGCACAGGTAAAATGTGTGTACCCGCTTTGTAGTAAATCAGAAGCGCACAAGGTAGGTGCATCAAAAGCGCACCATTGCTTGTAGTCTCTGAGCTACCATATGGCAACACCGCTTGTTGGTTTGTTCAAGAACGACACACATATATTTTAATTTAAGTTGTATTGTGTTTGCATCCTAACCAACCTTACCTATCCCGGTAGTTTTATTGTAATTGTTGTAAAGAGAAAGGGGGTTGTTTATAATACATGTTTGCCATGTTGCCTCGTTATGTAATTATTGTTTTCCCCCCCTGTGCGCTTTTGATCCATATCTTGGTGGGCTTTTGATTTTAGGTTTCTCCCTCTGTGTGCTTTCGATGTTTTCCGGGATAGCCGAAAAGACTAGTGAAACACGATACAAAATAAATAGTTAAAGTATTTTTGGTAGCACATTGTAGACAGACTCACCATTAACATAAAGATAAGTGAAAAACTACCTCCTCTCCATAACTATCTGTTTTTGTTTCTTTCCTCCATGACACTCGCATTGCGCCGAAGGAAAGAAAGAGAAGAACAAGTGAGACTCGCTAACTCCGGCACAAAGCCTCTTCCTCCTTGTAATGTGGAGCGATATTTCTTGTGACCGGGAGCCAGGGCTATATAGCCCTGCCGGGAGCTCGCTTCAGGTTACGGCTCTTACTATGGTGACATCGTCTTCTTTATCTGCGCTCACTGGCGTGTGGGAGTCTGCCTACTTTCGGCAAGCAGTTAGAGTAGCTGAAGGAAATATGTCCAGACTGATCTAAGACAATATACGGTCGATTTTACACTTAATTGGTGATAGCTGACAGCCAGAAGAGGATTTTTATTGGAAACATTGATTAAGAGTCACTAGTGTTAATTTATATATAAATGATTATTATTTTCTTAGTAATACTATATTGTATAAATTGGATTTTTCTTAACTTAGTTAAAGAAAAAAATAAATAAATAAAACTGATTTTTTTTTTTGTTTCGCGGTTGTGGCAACACGAGATATTATGGTGCAAGAAATAATAAATTGTAGAATATTATATTAACACTTGTATCTTGTTATAATTAGCCAACAAAATAATTAAATATATTTTTATAACTTGGAGAAAGAGTCACACAAAATATAATTTCAAAAATAAAACTTTTTTAGTTTGTAAACAGCGTATGAACACAACAGTACACTGTTTGTATGACGTAATCAACAGCTTTCGTTTAATCTGGTTAATATTCTTAATTTGTTAAGAGGAGGCGCGCGGTATTTTAAAAGTTTTCGTTTGTAAAACATTTTAAAAGGAACCACAGACGCCGCTTCCACAAAAAAAGAAACATCCAAAAGGTTATTTTCACAAGTTCGAATTTCAATAATATAAAAACTCTAACAAGAAAAAATAATTAAAAACAAATGGTTTGTTGTCAAAGTTTTGATTATCATCAGTGACAACAAATCAACATTTATGATCTTAAAGATCATATGGTTTGGCGGATGGAAACATGAAAGTAGGTCTAGTATTTTTTTCTAGCAGTCACTTACCACAACTCCAGTCGCAATTCAATTTTACTAGGATCGTCATTGGAATAAACACTACTAGAATGTTCTGAAAATTTAAAAAGACACCTGGACACGGGAATCGAACCCGGGACCTGGTTCGATTCCCTTGTCCAGGTGTCATTTTTCAATTTTCAGAATATGATATCTTGATGGAGTAATCCTCACTAAAATCATAAATAATAGCTTTGGCTATTTGATATAATACTAGAATGAATTTACATCTCAAATCATGTGTTCTGAAGATGTCACTTTTGACAAAGACGGTTTGACAGTTGAGAGGTATTTTGTTTAAGCACCGCGCTTACACACTAATTACCCTAATGTGTTAGAGATGAGGAAGGTTGAACTTAGAGAAAGTGCACTCGCATCTGTGTGAAGGAGAAGTGAAAAACCATTTAGGAAAAACCACTCCCAGTACACTCTACCAGGATTGAACCCTAATATCCCCATCATTGGCAGTCTAGTCTATTGCGATACTGACGCCTTGGACCATGCAGCCACCGCAGTGGATCAGAGCTTGCTATTATTGAGCCTTTGATATGTCCTACCTCACTCCTTCCCCATTTTACCAACCATGTATGGGCTATTTTCTATATACCTCCATGGACATTTATTTCTGTTTGTACCTGACCAATGAATCTTTTACTATACAGGGTGTTTAGCCAAACAATATTTTAAAATTGCCTGACTTTTCCAGGCTTTCCAGTCGCTATGAATTACAAACATTATTTTATTAAGATCGCAATTTAATGGAATAATATTTTTAGATTCATAAACATTCTGAATTTATGACAATCAATGAAGAGGTGGATTTCACACTAGAGCAATGGCCTCTTGAGTAGTTCGAACTAAGTTGGATTTAAATGAGATCATATTGAGATATTAAGATAGTTTTACACCAGTACGTTTTAAAATTGTTGTGAAACCAATTCTTTTTTAGTTTATTCTTCCTATGATGTAATCGAATTCTCACAAGTGCGTAACCATGACTTAACTTTGTCTAAGGACGCGCGATAGAGGGGTGGAAAGGTGACACGAAGATCCCATGTTGACTTTGAGAATTAATAATAGTATGATCAGCAGGGATTACTGTGCTAAAAGTGATTCTCGGTGCGTATAAACTGGAAGAAAATTGTTATTTTGACTATTGTAAATGAAAGGTGAGTATTTTCTTTTTAGAAAATATGTGAAAATTTTAGAAATTTGATTTAAAAAAATCCCAGAATTCTCAGGATTTTCCCTGACCAAGCAAATTCCCCGATTTTTCCCAGTTTTCCAGGTCACTGGACAGCTCTACCTCATTAATATAATAATTATATACGGATAGCACGGACGGGTGTTAAGGTGCGGTGAGGGAAAAATCTTTTTTTTTCAAGGTTTCACAGAAAGTTTGCCAACAACATATTTTTCCCGTACGTCTCGACAAAGAGTCCTAGACATCATCTCACAAATAAAGCTTCGTATTTTGTCAGATGTAGACGACGGGATGTACTCGATCCGAGAATATATGTCACCGAGAATTTCCACCACCACCACAACAACAACAACAACAACAAAATTGTGTTATTTTGCAAGTGGCATAATAATTCCTACTGCTGTAAATACCCTATCATTGTATATTTATAACATTGGAATGCATATGTCAGTGCAGTATGTTGAACTTAAGTTTTTTTATTTTTCCAATATATTTTAAGGGAGAATTAAACTAAATGGCCATATATTTGCATATTCGTCTCTCTATATATATGTCATATTATAAAATATATTACATATATACCATATTACGTAGACAGTTGCCTTAGTGCTGTCAGTAGTGGGAGCAAATATATATATTTATATACTAGGGGTGTGTAATGCTTCAAGATGTCGAAGTTGAAGGTCAAATTTCCTTCGCTTTGACTCCGACACTCTCATTCAATAAGTTTGAAATTTAGGAAACATTTCGAAGGAAAAATAAAACTTTATTATATAATAAACAAATGTCTAATACCTCCCTAAAAATGGCATATTTAAACATTTATTAATTTTTAAAACAGAACTACCAAACAGAATTTTACCACCGAATGGTTACTAAATTACATCTATGGTGAAAGCATAGATAAATAATTCAGATATGGTCAGATACATTATCTACAATGTACTATATCTTCTGGTATGGTCAGATACAGTATTAACAAAGTACTATATCTTCTGGTATGGTCAGATACAGTATTTACAAAGTACTATATCTTCAGCTATGGTCAGATACATTATTTACAATGTACTATATCTTCTGGTATGGTCAGATACAGTATTTACAAAGTACTATATCTTCTGGTATGGTCAGATACAGTATTTACAAAGTACTATATCTTCTGGTATGGTCAGATACAGTATTTACAAAGTACTATATTTTCAGCTATGGTCAGATACATTATTTACAATGTACTATATCTTCTGGTATGGGCTAGAGGAAGTTGTTACCTTCATTGATCTGTCTCGGTCTCACTTATGACTCTGCCAAACGTGAAAGAGGCAGTGGTATGGACGATACTAGTAATAACATTCAATTTTCAGCCATTCCCTATGATGAAGGAAGTGAAGTTGTCGCTTGTAGTATCAGTTGGTGTATGCATTTCGCTAAGCTTGGCGGACTTAAATGTGATAGTACCTTCCGTCTCGGTGAAGAAAGCCATGGGAAAAACTACCTCACTTCTTATTTCCCTAGTACGCCTCTTCGGTGCTGTCCGGGCTTTACAGCTGACGGTGGAACTGTTGAGAATCCAACCAACCTTCGTATTGAATACTATACATATATATAAAAACTCAGATATATCAGCATAAAATTATTTTTTCTTTAAGCCTTTTGCTTTACCTAGAAGCATTTAATGAGCTGTTTAAAAATTAAAAGTAGGCCTAATGTTATATTACCCACTTTGGTGGCCACATGGCTTAAGGCGCTACTCTCGCAATAGATTATACTGTTGATGACAAGGAGATTGTGGTTCAATCCCGGCCGGATGTACTAAGAGTGGTTGTCCCTAAAAGGTTTTCCTCTCTCTTCAAGCAAATGCGGGTATACTTCTTCTGAATTCAACCTTCCTCATTCCTAATCTATTAGCCTAATTAGTACATAAGCGTATAGCCCGAATAGTTAGTAAGACATGGTACTAAAAAAAACTAAACATGTAACCAAAATTGACGCCTTCCTAAGAAATTCCTCTCTGCATTTTTATGGTCAGACTTAGTGCGGCTCAAAACCAAACATCAGAATGCAATGGGATGGTTTCATATGCAAAACTGGCCCATTCCATTCGAGTCTAGGTATGTTTCATCTTGTGTTTGGTTTTTAGTCGCACTTGAGGTCCACTAAGTTGACTTTGAAAACTGATACTTAAGTCACAATCCTGACAAAGTGGAACTGAAGTTTCAGGAAGTTAAGTGGAAGAGGAGATTGTCGATGTCTTGTTTCTTGTTGATTAGATGAAGTGCGTTTCTCCTTCCACCAGGTATTTCCGGGAAATAAAGCCCTATCCTCGGGTCCAACAAACACTCTCCACCGAATTAAGCCTTTTCTCGACACTCAACGTCTACCAAGTGTATGAATGGTGATTCGATCCCAAGTGGTCGTTTTATTATTTATGTTGCTGTTGGATTTTGGCGCAAGAGAGCTCGACACGCGGTGAGCTATGAATAGATCCCACTCTGTCAACCCCCAAAATAGGGTGGAGGGAGGGGCATATTTTACTGCACCAGGAATTTAACCAGAGCCTATCAGATGTGGTTCAGTAGTGATTAGAGCACATCTTAATAAACTTGAGGATAGCTAGTTTGTACTGATGTAGTCTGTGAATAGGCACTGCATTTTGAACAAATTTTAGATCAAGTACAATATGTATTTTTTTATCACTACGTCTTACTACCCGTTCAGGCTATACGCTTAAAATATGTCAGTGGGCAGTGCATTCTACATTGATTTAACAAATACATCTCAGCTGTTAAAATTTAGTTAGTTTGTCAACAATGTTCTGCTTTCCCCATTGAATTTAATACATTTAAAATCTAAATTGATTTATTCTAAATAGTTACAATTAAATATTTAAAAGTGTGTGCGATATAATGAAAGAAAATCAGTTGATATATATTTTTAATAGATAGATCCACGCCCGTGGGCACGGGCTAGAAGGCGTCAGTCTAGTCTAGTCTGGTTTTTCCAATGTAAAAAGAATAGAAAGTATCGCTATATGGAGAAATAGATCTGATTGGCAGAGCGTGTGACGTCACTCAGTACACAAGCCAACGCGTCACATTTATAAAGCTATAATGAACGACAAACTAAGTTGTTAAAACTCAGGTCATATTTTGGAAGTTTAAATAATTTAAAAAAACTTTAAAATCCACACCAATGTCCGATAAACTTCATTACTAATGAGTATGTTTGTCTGTCTTTGTATTAAATATAACTGCTGTTTACCGAGTGACGTCAGCAATGACATGATCAAATTTCTCCAAGGACTACTAACTTGATATTCTCTTTAATTGGTTTTTTCGGTGACAAAAGGATTGAAGCTCACACCCCGGCCTAATGTACCGAGGTTTTTTTTTCATAAATAGTTTCTCAATTTCTCTCCACGCAAATTCAGGCACATTTCTTTTTAAATTCTACATCCCTTGTTCCAATCCTTTTAGGCCAGTATCAAAGAACGAGCCTAAGTATTGTTTAAGTGCTAGTGTAGTGTTAGTGTGGTTTTAGTGTTTCGTTATTTTACTACTAGCGTAATTTTTGGTCATAAAATATTTCCCTACCAACAGACTGGACTTCCAATGATGGGAAGATAGGGGTTCAATCCCCGATTCTGTGTACTGAAGGTGTTTTTAACCTAAATCTTTTTCTACTCACCACGCAAGTGGGGGTACCCTTTCTTTAAATACAACCTTCCTCCTCCTTATTATATTAGCGTAATTAGTAGGAATACAGATGCATAAAATCCGAACTGGTAGTAAGACGATGTAAAAATCGAGTTCATATTTTAAAATCTAGCTTATATATAACACAAAAATTAAACATATATAAAGTCTTAACTTGAGTGAGTTTGCAGGTCAGTTCATTCCTCTAAGCCGGCCAAAGACGTGTCATCTTTTGTTTGATCAAATGTAGAAAACGCCACACGCTTCGCAACATCACTCACAATGGAAAATGTCAGACAAAAAAAAACACTAACAGTTAATTAAAACATGTCCTCTCATGTGGAAAGAAACATCTTCATTGAAACAAATTAAAATATCTCCTCTAGTGAATAACTACACATTTAATTCTGTTCAGATGAAAATAAATCTAAAATAAATATAAGTTCAGTGTTTTTTCCGTTTTCAACCACACATATTTATGTATCATCCAGTAAGACAAGATAAAAACTAGATATTTTGAAATAAAATGTTATTTCAAAGGAGAGAGCACTATGCGTTAATTTATTTGTGTGTGTTTTTGAATGTATGTGTGAGGGGAGAGCATGTGTGTGTGGTAGGATTTTGTTAGGAAGAAAATGTTAGAAAATTTAGAAATATTTTTTAGAGGTAAACAATGATAACATTTTACCATATTAATAGGTTATTTCATTGCTATTGGTATTACTGTACTTATCAAAAGTGACAGCTGCGGAATACATGACTTGACAGGTTATACCGTGAAAGTAGGCACTCGGTGAGGGTATATGTGTGTGTGGGAGGGGGTTTATTTATGTGTGTATGTGTGTGTGTGTGTGTGTGTGTGTGAGAGAGAGAGAGAGAGAGAAAGAGAGAGAGCGAAAGTGTATGTGAATTTTCCCTTTTTAACTTATAAACTGATATACGAATTTCATAGAAACATTTTTATACACATAGGCAACTAACAATAAACTTTTGAGTGATAAATTTTTTCTTCTTATAAACCACCAACTTGAAACCAGGAAAGTTTTTAAAATGTATGTAAAAAAATAAAACACTGTCCATGTTTGACGCAGAAAAAAATACAAAATGCATTAAATTAAATTCGTCACAGTTAAAATGCCTATAACCAGCGTATAACCTGGACAGGTAATGAGAAGCGGTGATTTAAAAGATAATAAATTATCACTAGCATATGGTGGACACTCCAATTTTCATATAAAGGGCTTTTTTTATAAAATACAAATACTTTTTTTCTGTTAACATTGGTAACATTTTACTATATTAATTGTGTTTTATAGATATTAATAATCTATATCAAAATTGATAGCTTCAGATCACATGATTGACGTATGAATACGTGAAAGTAAATCTAGTAATATCTCTAGCTGTCAAATAAGGTCCTTCCTAAATTACAAAACTTCACCCATTATTATAAAATGTTAATAGTTATTACTCTATTTTCTTAAAGTTTGCTAAACTTCAACGAACATTATCGCAAATTATTGAACAAGATAAGAAAAGAAAATATGTTATCGAATGTCACCAATATTTACGTTACTAACTTAAACTTATATCCCTTAATCTAAGTTAAAATAGCCAAATGTTCCTTGAATATAGTTGATACGTCTTGTTGGCCGCCATTACCACTACTAAGGAGTAATAGTAAAAATAATACAATGCTTTGAAAAGAAAACAATATAGGTTTAAAGTTCCGTAGTTCATGCTTGAACAGTTTGTTTGTGTTGAATTATTTAGTTTCACAATTTTCATTTCTGAATTTTAAAAGTAAATGTGAAAAAGAAGACCCTTTAGTTTTAGACATATATGAAAATATATACTAAAACAATACACTCCGGAAAGCTCAGGATTTGGATTAATATTCTAAACTCAAGCCAACAACATACACACATAGACATACAGTGTATCCACGATAGCAGAGTAGGTTAGTGACAGCTAGAAGAAGGTTCTTTGTTGCAAACATTGGTATAGTCTCACTAATGACAACCTATTATCGAATAATTATGATTTACTATCAATAAAATGTATTATCAAACGATTATAATAATATTATGAATGTTCGAGATAAGAGTTTTTTTCGTTTGAGATGACAACGATAACGAAACGAGACCGGGAACGAGAATTGTATAATCCCTTAATTCGGGACGAGAACGGGAATTTAAAATTTATAGTTAAATATTTTTTTATTTTTCAATACTATCTTAAAACACTGGTCAGTATTTAGTTTGATAAATTAATACACAGGCCCTAATAGTGGAAATTAAAATAGATAGTATTACAGTTTAAAACTTAATCTACAACGGATGTCAACATATGAAATATGAATAGCGCTAAGGAAGCTAGAATATGAAATATACTTATTACCTTTAGACTACACATGCTTGACTACTGCTTGGTGTTCGTAACCAGCAATACATGTTTTTGATATTTATAGATTTGATGATTAGTCTAATAGTAGTAACTCTATAGAACTTGCACAACACTCCAAAATGGCAGGTGACTTGTTGAAATCGATTGATCTTAAGATATCTTACGTCCTAATTTTAAGTGAGTTATAAAATAAATCGACTAACCAAATTAACTTAAATATATGCCGATCATAATATTTAGCAAATATAAAAATGTGTTGAGTTACCCAATTTTTAGATATTTAGGAATAGAAGTATAGTTCCCAAACTGTTCGATATTATAGCATATCTTTCCCGATAGTATGGTCGAAAACAGGAAAAAAAATTCCCGCGGGAATCCCGAAATTCGGGAGACCCACACACCCCTAGATAATACTACACTTATGATTAAGTTAATGTAAAAATTGTCATTTTTGTACTTTATTGAAAGAACAAAATATAATAATAAAACCGTTTTGCTCTTTTGTTTTGGGTTTGTGGCAACAAGAGATATTATATTACATGAATTAATAAATTAAAAAGTATTATATTCACCCTAGTATGTTATTATAACTGCCAACCAAAATAAATAAAGGTTTCTTATAACCTAGAGAAAGAATCATACAAAATATTGGTTTCGAAATAAAACGTTTTATTTAGTAAACACCGCGTGAACACAACCGAAGACGATTTGTATGACGTCATCAACCGCATTTGTTTTGGCTTACTTGCCATCTTAATTTATGAAGATAACTTAACATTTTAGAAGCTCTAGTTTGTAAAATATTTTTAAGTGAACCTCAAAAAGAAATATCCAAAGGGTTATTTTCATAATTTCGTGTTCTAATAATGTAAACGCTGTTAAAAGAAAGAATGATTCAAAACAAATAATGTTGTGAAAGTTTTGATTACCAAAGATAACAACTCGACAAAATGGTCTTGTAAATTATTTACTTTGGCGTATTGTTACATGGTATATTTTCCTGGCTGTCACCACCTCTCCTACCGTAGATACCCTATAGTTTTGTGTGTTTCTTGGTCTGTGAATCTAGAGATGTGTCTAATTTCCATGAACAAGACTGTACCTGGCATCATCTGCTGACGTGGAACGTTTCCCTGGTAAGTTTCTTGGTTTAGCAACAACAACAAAAACTGTGCTGATGTGCACTTCTTCCTTCGTTATTTTTCTTTCGAAGAAAGTTTAATTTACTCAGAGTGAGTTCAAGTGTTGTTGTTTTTTCATCCTCCTTTTTAAAATATACAGGTTGGACGAGAAATCCCGGTACCCCTAAGGGTAATAAACATGTTGTTACCCACTTTGGTGGCCGTATGGTCTGACGCGCTAATCTCATATTAGAATATACTGCCGAAGACGGAGAGATCGGGGTTCGATTCCGGTCGGGTACACTAAGGTTTTTTCTTAAATGGTTTTCCTCTCTCTCTTTCTCTACGCTAATGCGGATCAACGTCCTCCAAACTAAGCCTTCCTAAATCCTAACACATTAGTATAATTAGTACATAGGCGTAAGGCCCGAACGGGTAGTAAGACGAAGGCTAAATAAAAAAAAATGTTGAGTTTGGCAATTTTAATTATTCAAATAATGGATGCGTCACAAGCTCGCTTTAAGAAAGTTTTACCTCGTAAAGAAACAATGCTTGATTAGGGAATACTTGCTTGCTCCAGGTAGTTTTAGAGACGGGTCGCGGAGTGGACGAAAGAATACGAGCGATTGGAAACATGTGCCGCCGTTGCCGATTCGATTAAACTATCTCCAATGAAATTAGCACGTAATCGAGAGGAAAAACTTCATGTACCACGGTCAACCCTGCAAGATCATACGGAAAAAAAAAACTTGAGAAAGTTTGACCGTTTCTCCCGATGTGCGTCAATTAATTATCGAGTGTAAAGTCTGTTCAGCATAGGAATTGTTTTCTGAAAGGCCTTTTTCCCTACCAGATATCTATTATATAGTAGTATATTGGTAGGAAAAAAGACCTTTCAGAGAGTAATTCCTACCGTGAATGGAGTATAGACAACTGTCCTTGTAGCCTGCTTGCTTTGTTAGCACAATTTACAAATCCAGTCTCCTGCGAAAAAGTGGTCTTTTCCCTACGAGTGTGCAAACTATCGCAGCTAACGCGCCAGAAATGCTTACTTCTGGCAAGGCCTTACCCAGGTCGAGATTTCAGGGGGGAGGAGGCGCGGGTTTGGTGGGCACAGCCTCCCAACAGCCTTATGCAAAGAAAATTTACTAAAATGTAATGCCTCTATAAGCAATCTGGATCTAATATTATATGATAACTAAGGAGAGGGATTAAATACATTAAGTGCTTTACTTATTTTCAATATTTAGAAACTTATAGTAACGCCTTCTCCCTCCAAATAAGAAAATTTAGAATTTATCATGTATTAAAATATAAAGGCATTCTCAGTGGCGGCAGAACCAAGGGAGTAGGGTTTCAGGGGAGGATTGCCCGCTAAAAATACTGCCACTATATTTATTTCACTCTCTTCTTATATTTTCAAATATACGATTAAAAATTAATCTAAATAACTTCTAAATCTAAATGTATTTTGCCGGGGAAGTGCCTCCGAAACTCTTTAGACTGGGGTAGGATAGAAAAGTTCCTTAAAATCCCTTTTTTTTAAACTGTCCTTCACCTACGCACATAAGGTTCTGTTGCCCCTGACACAACATGGATAGTTTTAGAGATGATCTTGTTTTTCTCTAATAAAGTTAGAGGCTCAAAGATTTGTGTTTTATAGAAACGGTTGTTGTCACCCTTGCTTCATAGTTCAAAATTGTATACTTTGTCAAATAAATGTATTTCCAACTTGACCAAATGTTCTGACTGCAAACTGTTTTGGGGTTGATATCTGGATGTACCACTCTCTTATCTGGCCACTCCCTCTTTCATTCTTCTTTCTTTGGAGACCTAATTGCAACATGTTCTTGGGACCACCATTCGAATAGTTTAAAGACAAAAGTGTTGTTGTTGTTGTTGTTGTTGTTGTTGTTGTTGTTGTTGTTGTTGTTGTTGTTGTTGTTGTTGTTGTTGTTGTTGTTGTTGTTGTTGTTGTTGTTGTTGTTGTTGTTGTTGTTGTTGTTGTTGTTGTTGTTGTTGTTGTTGTTGTTGTTGTTGTTGTTGTTGTTGTTGTTGTTGTTGTTGTTGTTGTTGTTGTTGTTGTTGTTGTTGTTGTTGTTGTTGTTGTTGTTGTTGTTGTTGTTGTTGTTGTTGTTGTTGTTGTTGTTGTTGTTGTTGTTGTTGTTGTTGTTGTTGTTGTTGTTGTTGTTGTTGTTGTTGTTGTTGTTGTTGTTGTTGTTGTTGTTGTTGTTGTTGTTGTTGTTGTTGTTGTTGTTGTTGTTGTTGTTGTTGTTGTTGTTGTTGTTGTTGTTGTTGTTGTTGTTGTTGTTGTTGTTGTTGTTGTTGTTGTTGTTGTTGTTGTTGTTGTTGTTGTTGTTGTTGTTGTTGTTGTTGTTGTTGTTGTTGTTGTTGTTGTTGTTGTTGTTGTTGTTGTTGTTGTTGTTGTTGTTGTTGTTGTTGTTGTTGTTGTTGTTGTTGTTGTTGTTGTTGTTGTTGTTGTTGTTGTTGTTGTTGTTGTTGTTGTTGTTGTTGTTGTTGTTGTTGTTGTTGTTGTTGTTGTTGTTGTTGTTGTTGTTGTTATTATTATTATTATTATTATTAGCACCGCGTCTTACTACCCATTCAGGTTATACGCACTTACGCTCATGTGTAATGGATGGGTGATTGTGAGATGAAATGGAGGACCTACAGTTTAACGTGGGATCCGAACCACGGTGGAGGCCTGGCATTCCTCACATTCACAAGTTGTGATTATTACACGTCTTGTCAAAGGTGAAGGAAGGGTTTGGCAATCAGATAAATCTGTGCCGGGACCGAGGATTGAGCCCCGGGCCCCCAGCACAGAAGTCTGGTGACACCTTACCCGTAGACCGCCAGGTCACCCTCGAAAGATTTTGTTTCCCGCTTTCACAGTTCTCCTTACATCCACTAATACTTCCTATTTTCTTTGTCAATATTTTGTCATAGCCTACTAAACATTGTTGGCTGAATAATGAACACGGCCACAAACTATTTTTTTTTAATTTACTTAAACTTTAGAATAAGTATACACTCGAATTCATAAATAAGGCGGTATTAATTTTTATTGTCAACTTTCGGGATGGGGGAGGGGTTTGAACCTCTAAATAGCCCCCTAGACTAGGGCCTTGAATTCTGGGCTAAGGAGAGTCCTCGTTTCACGCGTGAGTTACAAAGGAATGCACCGCTCTGTGGGTACGAGAACTTCTCGGTCGCCCTGTAGATGGTCCCCTGTAAAACATTGATACAAAGTTTCCTGTCTTTGAGACAAATCAAATTTATCGCAAATGATTTGAGTATGATTATTTTTGAAAGTTTTTTTCAAAGTTTCATCTTACATCGTTTTGAAAAAAAAAGTCGCTATCGATTGTGCGCAAGTTTAAAGTATTTTATGCTTTCATTCGAAGCCCTACGGCTTATTCTAGTTAGTTTTTTTTATATGTAATCAGTGAAGAAATAAGTTTACATATTTTTAAAACTACATAAGTTTTTAACTAAAAACTCGCTAAGGATTAAATTAAAAATTGGAATATATAATAACAATGATCAAGTTATGTTACATGTCCTATTCCAACAGTTGTTGTAATATTGAAGAGATTTTTCATAATTACATATTTTACAGGAAAATAAATTTCCATCAAGGTTTACATATCCTTAAAAATTGCTCGGAGATAAATTTGAATTCAAGACATTGCCGAATCCCTGTAAAGTTATATTTTTTAAGTTATAAGCTAAGAAAGTCCTAATAAAAGTATTTTCAAACAAGATTTTAGCTTGAGCATTTACGTGATAAAATTAATATTTTTGGATTAAAATATAGACTGAGTCTGTTAAATCAAATCCCATTATTATCAAAACTACTATTATTTATTTGTTAATGTAAAATAAATGTATATGGGCCTACTTTTACTTTAGTTGGTGGTAGCTCTCTAATCCCGGGACGACCCCAAATAAGGTCGAGTTTGAATAAGAAGGGACTTTTTATCAAATACAAACTTTTTTGCAGTCAACGTTGATTACATATTACTAGATTATTAGTGCTATTTTATAGGTAGGTATATATGTATATCAATAGTTATGGCTTCAGAGAACATGACTCGAATTATGAATAATAGAAAGTAGATCAAATAGCTTATATACCTGCAAAATAAGGCCCTTTCTATGAGAATTGGGCTGTAAGTAGGTCAGTGATAGGTCTATATCATGTTAAGTTAGGACTCATCTGGATTAATTTCCCCATTAAATGATGTGAATACGCATATATACATATATATATATATATAGTAAACATCCTGCCTGCTGCCCAGGAATGTAAAACTCAAAATATACAAAACAATAGTTTTACAGATTGTTCTCTATGGATGTGATACATGGTATCTTACTTTACATGACGAAAATAAATTTAGGGTGTCCGAAAACAAGGTGTAGGAATATATTTGATCTAAAGAGGGATGAGGCTACTGGAGAATGGAGGAGGTTTTATAATGATGAGTTACATACCCTCTACTCGTCACAATACATCATTAGGATAGTCAAGTCTCGTAGATTACGGTGGGCAGGATATTCAGCGCGAATGGAAGACTCTATAACCGTGTTCAGGGTATTGACAGGTAAACCCAATGGGAAGGGATACGGTGTAATGAGATGGACTTGATGGAACTCGCTCAAGATAGGAATAGGCGGCGTACTTTTGTAAGTGCAGCAATGAGCTTTCTAGTTCTTAATGCCATAGAGTAAGCAAGTAAGTATGTATATATTATATAGATTAAAATGGCCTGAACAAAAAATATAATAATTTGATTTTAATAGTATTTTGTTTTTGTTTTTACATCACTCTCTTGTGTCGCTTTCCATTTTATTTCTGAGAATGGCTTACATATATTTATGATGTCCAATTTTATTTATCAACGTTTACGATAGCCCATAATAATAACATTGTTCTATACTGTACCTATGAATTTTTTTATATAAAATATCCATTCTTTTTCAATAAATTAAGTTTAAATTTTCACTATTTCCGTGGAATGATTTTAAATAGCTCCCATTTTGAGTATGGATATATGTTGGGGGGGAGGCGGGGGTTACATTTGGCTATTGCCTTATACAGCCATTTTTATAGGGAAGAAATATCAAATAGATTTACATTTTTATGGTTTTTTTTGTAAGAAGCCAGTGGCTGGAGTTTTCTCTTGAGGTTTTATAGAAACTTGTTTTTACTCGTTTGAAAGGAATGTTTCACTTTAAATCCTGTGAGACAATTTATCTAGTGGGTTGAATATAATTTAAAATAATTAGCTTTAAAAAATGTATAAATCAACACAACTAGAAAGTATTTATTCAATTTAAAGATTTATGAATTGTTTATATTTACATATTAAAATAATGAAATAAAATTATCTTCTATAAAAACAGATATAATTTTTTGCGTTTTGTGTTTTTATCATTTAAAAAAAGATGAGCATTTAATACCTATAAATTTTTTTTATTGAAGGTATAAGCTTGTTTGAAATTAATTAGCTTTTAAAAAATTTACATGAGAATATAAAACTTGAAATAACATGACAGAAGTAGTAGCTTAACAGTTTTAATGTTTTGTATTAATTTATTTTTTAGAGAACATGATTCATGTTATTTTGCTTTTACAGAGTGAGGTATTGCGAAGCAGATTTTTAAGGTGTTTGGGCTTAAAACGATTCCTTGCCCTCACTGAAAACCTTTGATGTTTTATTTTCCTATGAAATCAAAGTTTCTTAGTCTTTTTTTATTGTGAGGATAAAGTAAAACAAGTACCAGTGATTCGGAATTCAATTTAAGTTGGTTATTGGCAATAATAACCCTT
The DNA here is from genome assembly GCA_902155825.1 of Timema genevievae. Taxonomy (NCBI): domain Eukaryota; kingdom Metazoa; phylum Arthropoda; class Insecta; order Phasmatodea; family Timematidae; genus Timema; species Timema genevievae. The sequence continues at coordinate 233,672 of CABFWO010000482.1, forward strand.
AACTTGTGCTAAACGCTTGAATGTGTTTGGATTATTAAAACAAAAAGAGCTATTTGTATATGTTAAAAAGCAAATAACAAGCTGAGAGTTGTAAATATTAGTTTAGTTTCTATAAAATACATAATTATTAATCTTTGGCGACATCATTATAAAGTTATTGTATAGAGTTTATTTCAGGAAACTTATTTTTTACCATATTTTAGTGCCCTTTCGGACTATAAGAATAAGTATAACTGCATTTATGGTTCTGAAATAAGAAAAAGTAGAGCATTTAAAGGAAATGTAAACATATTTGCATGTAGTAAGAGTGGGAAACTTTAGAAAAAAAACCACCCTCAATACACCCGACCGGAATTTAAACTTTGATTTCCCCGTCATCCGCAGTCCAGTATAGTTATTATAGTGTGACGTGTAACATCGTGCAACGACCTATGCGGATTTGGAGAATTCAACTAAGAAATTCTCTATGGGTTTTTTTTTGTGCATTGCGTTTGATATCTGTTCGGACTATCCTTCTAATTGCACTAGCATGCAGGGATTAAGGAAGCAGATTTTGGAAGTGTACCTGCANTAAAAAACAAAAAATGAAAAGGTACTTGGAATAGGCTATGTTAAGTATTACCAATAATAACAATTTATACAGGGTATATTATGGTCATTATATAACCAATAATAAAAGTTATTTAGGGTATATGATGGTAAGTGTATGATCAATAATAAAAAATGTGATACAACCAATAATTATTATATTACCAATATTAAAAATGTACAATCCATTTAAATACATTCCTTACCTTCATGTATTACACTATGCCATTATCTTATAAGCTGCACCATAATGTAATCAATCAAGGTAAGTTTGTTTCCTTTAAGGGTAAACTAGGGTACATAAGGCATCTGATGGTGATTATTTAACCAACAATAAAAATGTATACAAGTTAACTTTTGATGACTATTCAACCAATAATAAAAATAATATGAGTGCGCTTAAGCTGAGTTTGTAGACTTATGGCAATATATCGCAGGTAGCTAGTGCTGTAACATTTGGTGTTTTATCCAAGCCTTTCTCCGGTCCCAGATGACTGACCTGAATCTGAGCTGCCGCCAGGGGCGCTCATAGGCACCAAATATTTCCCGCGCATGCGCGGCCGCGGTAAAGTTCCCTCAATGACAACGAGCCGTTATGACGTGTCTCAGACGCTGAGCGGGAGCGTCGCCGTTATGTTTCAAAGGGCGTGCTTGTCCCAGCGTCGGTTAGTCGGACGCAACGCGACGCCGACTCTTTGGGAAACAGAGATATCAGCGCGTTTGTAGTGACGGCGAGACGAGTGCGCAAGTTGTGAGACCGATAAGGAGATTCGTTTAGTGTCGCGACTATTCCTCACAACTTGCTTCGAGAAGTTTGACAATTAGTTATGTAATTACTGATCCAAGTAATGTCATTAAAATTTGAATAGTTAATATCCTACGAAAGATACACGGACAAATTCAAATGAATAAAAATAAATTTTAAAACTAAAAGATTCTATTAAATATTTCCAATTTCTTAAATAGTTACTAATATTTAAATAAGAACTTTTAGGAATATTAATTCAATGTAAATAAAATATATAGTTCAATACAACTATATAATAATTATATAAAATATATTAAATTCTATATTTATACAAGTTTATTAACTTTATATATATTAGTTTATATAATATACTCAATTACTTTGCAACCAAAACATAAATTTAGTATTTTGTATGGATAGTATTTTAGTTTCAAATCGGAAGAATAATCCAAATCGGTAAAAACATGAGAGTAATGTTTGAATATTTGTTTGAGTTTAGTTTTTAAATATTTAAAATTTCTGAAATTAAATTATATTTTTTAGACTATAAAAACTTAGCATTAGTTTAAAAATACAGATGAAACATTTTAATACCAGCATTAATTAATATAAATATATAAGCCTAAAATGAGCTATCGAATGTTATCAGGCGTATGTAGGGAGAGAAAATGGCCAAAAAAATTAAAAGTTTTTATTTCTTACAAATTTCGAAGCAACCCTGTTTAAAAATAAAGGTTTATAATCACAGAAACTTTTTTAAACTTAAATTTAGACTCATTTTGTGCAATAATTATAACTTCAATGGATTTAATTACAAGGGAAATGTAGGTCGAACAGATTAAAGTTGCCAGTTACTAAACATTATTAAAAATAATTTTCTACGATCATTATTTCATTCTATTCCTTTTTAATGCAGAGTTAAAACTTTGCTTGGCAAATATAATGTTCATATTAATGTGTAAAGACAGCTGAAACCAAGATACTAACGTTTATTCTATCAATACTCTGATTGGAAGAATGGCAGAGAAAATGCAAACGCATTTATTTGCAGCCAAAATAAATAACATTTAAATTTATTATTTATGCTATTTTATAGGTATTAATAATATGTATGAAAGTAACGACCGCAGGCAACATGACTTGATGTATGAATATATTAAAAATTTAAATTATTTTAGTAACCAACTTCTACTGTTTTTCCTACCAAAATCATAATATACCAATACTTGTTATCTGCAGATAATAAAGATATTAAATATTTTCCCCTATGATCAAACCTAAAATATTTTGTTTTAAGTTTAATTTTTGTTGGTAATATTTTGATCTATTCGCGCTAAAAAAAATGAAATTATTACCTGTACATGCAAAATTTTACCAACATCATTAGAATTAATTAAATAGAGGAATAGAAGGATTACAATCTCAGAGGTAGGATTGATCACACGTTTATCAACTTTACAGAACGTTTTCGAGGTTTAGTGGGGTTAAAAGGGGGGTTGATAGGAATTGAGGGGCTGGTATTCAAAACATTATATTATTTATGTGTAAGTTTGTTATTTTATCCACGGAGTATAATATTTGGTGTAACGGTTTGCTGAATTAGGACTATTGATAAATGCGGTGAAAGAAAATATTGTGGGGGGAAAATACGTTTGTAGACTTAACTTTTTGTAAAACTGTTTTGCCGAGGTTAAAAACTCGTTGTCAGATCTATTTGCGTGTATCCAATACTTCTAACCAGCAAGTTGAGTTTGTAACTGAGGAAGAAACTGCTGAAACGCTACATTTGGAGCATCGTGCTGTATGGAGAAGAAACTTTAGGCTCTCAGAAAGATTAAAAAGAAATACTCTGAGAGATTTGAAATGTGGTGCGGGAGAAGACGTGACGTGAGAAGATCAGATGGACAGACAAGGTGACAAATGAAGAAGACCCAAGAAGAGTGGGGGAGAAGAGAATCATTTTGGATGTGATTCTTAAGCACAAAGCAAACTGGATCGGGCACATCCTTAGGAGGGAGTCTTCTTCACGACGTCATATCAGGAAAGGTTTAGGGAAAGAGGAGCTTAGGAAAAAGGAGGATTAAAATATTGGATGACTTGAAGGAAAGAAGATAATTTTGGGAGCGGAAGCAAGAGGCAGCGGACAAGGCCCATTGGTGGGCGGTCTAACTTCACTGACAAAAGGAATGGACCTGTCGTAAGACATAACACCTAATAATAATAATAATAATAATAATATAATAAAATAATATAATAATAATAATAACCAATGAAACATCGTATAAAACATATAGAATTAATTCTTACAGGTATAGCTACTAATTTTATTACAAGGCACCGCCTCGTTGATATTTCTCTTTTGAGCTCGATAAAGCGTTTACCTCACTCCTTTGAGAATCTTGGTCATATTCCCGGTAGAGATTAGATGGCTATAATTCTCTGAGTGGGTATTGTGGTAGTGTTAGTAAGAAGGTTTCACGATTATCCTCACAAAGATAAAATTTCACGACAAAGCAAAAAAAAACACCAAAAAACTCATGTTTTCAGAACTTAACAAAGTTAAGCTCTTTTGAGAAAAGCAGTACTTCATTTTTAATATTTCTGTTGCCTATCAGTCAATAACTAACCCAAAATCACACTTTGCACATACCTCAAAGAATAATAAAAACCTGTTTTGTTTTTCTACAATCTGACCCATTTATACATGTTTCTATTCGTCGAGAATTCTTTACTGAGTCAGTCATTTACTTACTTAGGAATTTACAGACTAGTGTATGTGTCAAGTTAAATCAAAATTACGATTGTTATTTTTAACATGTTTCACTTTAATTTGAAATTCAATCTATTTTTATCTTTCACCTCGAAATATATTCATTACACTTTTTATTAACTACGGGAAATGTTAAAGAATTGTTAATTCTGTAAAAAAAAAGTTTAAATGATACTAATAATGGGTTGTTCTTACTACATAGGTTAGCTATAATTCAGCAATTAGAATACTTTTGAACACAACGAAAATAAGCTAAAAGAAGTTTGGTTCTGAGCATCTTAATTAACTAATTAGCTCACATACCCACTTCGGTGGCTGCGTGGTCTAACGCGCTACTCTCACAATAAACTAGACTGCCGAAGACGGGGAGATCGGGGCTCGATCCCGGTCGAGTTCACTCCCCATATGGTTTTCCACACTCCCGCCACGCAACTGAGGGTGCACCTCATTTAAATTAAATCTCCCTAGTCCCTCATCTGCTGAAGCTCGCTGTTAGAAGAGGATATTTTATCGTCAATATGGAAGGGTATATTTGAGTGTCATTAGGAGAACAAAGAAATACCTTCTAGACGCAGATATGTTGTGGAATATATTTCAACAGCCTTACTCGTAGATACTAATTCGTGCATTTATATACGAGCGTAGCGAGGTTTTGTTTTTTCTTAACCATTTTGAATTTCATCTGTATGTCTGGCTCTTTTTCCAGTGACAACAGTCAAATGCGCCGACTAATTTAACAAACTTTGTCAGGAACGTTCTTTGAACCTAGGCGGAACTACGTATATACATAGTTTTTCTATCTGGTTAACCGTTTAAATATGTGGACCTATTTTAACGAAATTTGTCAGGGTTCACAGAACTACTAGACTTCAAGAGTAAAATGTGATTAATATTATTCTAATTGGGTTGAACACAGAATATTACTAGCTCTATTAAATTTAATCAAACTAACGTCAAATTTAATTTCATCACACATCATCTAAAATTATAAATCAATATTATACCGTGTCATTCTTGGAGTTTAACTGCCTCACCGAGTCAAAAGTACCATACAAATGAGTGATAAGTAAGTCGCCAAATTACGACTCTCGCGTGAGTTGGTTTTATACTTGTACATCGGGAAGATACGAGGATTCCAGGATCAAAGATTGACTTTCGTAAAGGAGTTAGTTAAATGATATGTATTTCTGCTGCATCATTGATTGAAGAAATGTGGGTCAAATTGTGGACCGCAATCCAGTCAAGTCAAGTCAAAGCGGGGTTTGTGGATCTACAGGGGTAATTGACTTACACTCTTGTAAATAATTTATTTCAATAGTTATTGGTCCAGACATTTTGTGGTAGGTATAAATATGTTTTGCACGAGAAAAATTGTATATGCAAAAGTGCCCTTTTATTGAACCCGATCATTAATATTATAAAGTAAATATTAAAAAATTAAAAGGGAATAGAAAATTTAGAAGTATTGGCAAACACTACTATGATAGAAAAAAATGTATTATCAATTAAAAACGCGGTGCGCTGAATTAAGCTATCTACATAAAGTTGGTTTATATTTATATTAACAGGCTATAAGTCAATTCAACAAAATTTAACCTGCTTCGGTGACCGCATGGTCTAGGACGTCACTTTTGTATTAGACTAGACTGCTAATGACAGGTAGATCGGGGTTCAAATTCCAGTCTGGTATATTGAAGGTGGTTTTCCAAGATGGTTCATCACTCTCCCTCCACGCAAATGAAGGTACTCTTCCTTTAAATTCAACATTCCTCATCCCTAAATTATTAGCGTAAATAGTATATATGCGTATAACCTGAACAGGTGATACCATGTTTTTAAATATTTGTTGTGTCTTTTAGAGGTTTTATAGATTATAGGGGTTATTTATTTTGACGTAATAGAGGTTGATATTATAAATTTAAATACCGTATGTGTGAGTAAAAGTTTCTAGCTATACACATTGAAATCAATGATCGTACTAAATTATTATTTTTATAATTTTAATGACATTAATATATTTATTCAATTAAAATATACTAGTAGTCTAATGCTTTTCAAACATTACCGTAGGATATTTTAATTCTACATCAGAGAGGCTAATTTAATAAAATCTATGTATAAAAACAAGTAACAAAACTTTTTTTTTCCTCTTTAGAATCAGCTTTGAAGATTAATATTAAGTTGGAAATAAATGGATTTGCGTGTGGATTAAAAAAATAAAAGTCCTAAACGTTATCTATTTATATTTAATTCAAAGAGTAAATATTTATTACTTTTACCAAACACAAAAGAATACCAATGTGTGTCAATTAATTTAGTGTTGTATGAACAAAATAAAGTGTATTATGAAGTATATTATTAGCAAAATATACCGTTTGGTACACTGCAAGCAAACAAAATTGACTCATTTGAAATGTTGATCCTATTTTGTTCCTAGCTAAAAAAATTTTTTTATCAAATTTATTTAGCTATGAAAAGTAACACGGTGTGTCGTAACTAACAGGAAACTATAAATAGATAAATAACCTTAATTGTTTAAATTTTACTACAGTATTTTAGTTCTGGAGTTTGTCGAATTTTAACAAGTGGGCCCTTATATCACTTACGTAAATTTACATTTTAAAGTGCTTTCTATTTACGAACAAACTTGGGACTAACAAAAATTTACCATATCACACAAATCTTGTTTGATTATATGTTTCATCTAAACTCTTGTTTAAGTGTAAAATATTCTATCAACGTTAATAATGTACAAAATACTGTACATTCAGGAATAAAAATACAATATACTATAAATTCAGGAAGAAACATACTTGTTAGGCCTATAACCTCAGGAATATGTATAAAAGATATGAATGACATCCAAAAACAAAAGTTTTCGAGCGTGAAATATCCTTTAAAGTGGGCCTATATCGAGGACAAAATAAATTATGGTTATGGATGTTCCAGCTCCTGATAGTAAATTTTATGGGAATATATAAAATTATCTTAAATTGCTATATCAGAAGTGAATAAAACTTCAGGAGGTATTGATGCAAGGTAGATAAAAATTAACAAAGGCAACATGTATCAGGGAAAATCATACAATTAAATATCATGATTGTTTGTATGAACTGGAGGTCGCTTGTAGTCTAAGACGTTTATAGGAGTAATAATCATTTGCTATAATCAGAGGTTCATAAAACTCCAAGAGGTATAGATGTACAATCGCTAATAGTGAACTAATCCGTATGTGTAAATGATAATCATTTACTATATCCGGAGTGTAAACACCTTAAGAAGGCATGGGTGTACAATCGCTGTTAGTAAACTAAGACTTTGTAGAAGTGACAATCATTTTATATATCAAGAGTGAATAAAACCTCTTAGTATATAGTAGAAGTTCATTTACATTATCAAGAGATAGAAAAAAAAAACTACATGTGGTTGCCCAGCTGTCAGTAAATCATACCAGGAGATCATGAGCCTCTAAGAGGTATGGATGACGAAATTCCGGACCAGCTGTTGTACAACTGCACGGCGGAGTTGCTTCTTGCTACAGGTCCTCTGAGGAACGTGTCCTCGGCGTGGTCCTTGAATCGCTCCGAGGTGCTGGAGTTATTGACCGTGGTAGTGAACGACGAGGACCTGTTTTTGTCCCCTGGGAGGAGTAACTCCTTCCGAGAGCTGTTGGGCGAGTGTTTGTTTCCTCAGCCCCGGCCTTACGACCTACCCTGGTGGCAGAAACTGGTGTGGGCCGCGGTGTTTGCCCCCATGCTGATTGTCGCTGTGGGAAGGGAACGCCATCGTCATGTGGATCGTTCTAGGTGAGTTGTACAAACACCAGGTTTTAATCGAGATATTTGTCCGCGTAAAATATCAGTGCTATCCAATTCCACGAACGGATTCCGTTTCACAAAAGGTGAATTCAAACAAATGGAATATGAATTCAGCCCAACGGGTTCACCACCAATATAAAATCGTACACACGGAGGATAAAGATACAAGATTTTCATGTGAACCTAAACATATCCACTTTTAATACGCATGGCTACAGACTATCTATTTGAGGTATTTAACGTACACTTTCTGAAAAGACTGATTATATCAGCACATGATCTAAAACTAGCTTAAATCTAGAACAGACACAGCACTTAGCACCCCCGTTGTCAAATCATCACTTTTAAAGTTTTAAAGTTAAACCTAGAGGTCCCGAGTTCAATTCTCGGCAGTACCATAGGTATTTTTCGCAAAGGGGATTTGTTCCTATGGTTGTCATGGTCTGGTTAGTTGGGTTCAAGTTATAGTTAAGACTTCTACTGGCGCCATATAATCATCATCTCATCGGGACGAAGTACCCGCTCCTATATAGTGGCACAACCTCAGAAGAAGGTTATAATACACGCCACTGCTGGTAGATCAGGAACGTCTAGTCGACCAACCCGGTGGCTTAAAGCAAAACAAAAATGTTCGAAATAGTAAACTCCAACTTAACAAATTATAACTTTTTTCATCCATGCCAGGAATAGAGCCCATATGGGCAGACATGGGCAGACATGGGCAGACATTTAGTTAAGGTGTCGGACATAATATACTAACTTGCAGTTCAATGTTAAAATTCCTTCTGCCTAACTTTCAACCAGGATATCTGAACCATAAATTACGTCGAAATGAGGTTTCCATTCACCTTCACTCGACAAATGCCAAATTTGAATCATTGAATTAGTTGGGTTTTTTATAAATAGTTATTTTTAAATGTAATTGTTTTTAATTTCTCATGTGTAGAAAGTGTTGTAATCGTGAACTTTTTTACCTGGAGATTATGATGGATCTTGACGTTTAATGTTTCTCTGAACTTAAAATTGACTCTAACTTATTCTGTCTGTCTCCATGTATGCCTGTCTGTTCATCCTCTGTCTGTACCTAGGGCTACATATGATGGCTTTCATTCATACTTGTTATTTGGATGTTATGTTACTTTTATCCCACTAGATTGAACTGACGCCTTTGTCGGTTTGCCTATCAGCGCGTGTCCTATGAGCTATTAACAGATTAACGGCTCACTCTGGTTAATGCTACCCGCACGGTAGGGGTAAATGTATGTAAAATAATTCATGCCCTTGTGATGTATTCATTAAAGTTTTACTATGAACAATAAAATTTATATTTCACCCATTTATCACAAAGTTAATTGCATCTATAATAACCACAGCAAATATTTCCAATCAAAATGTATGTTACTCGCTTCGAATAGTCTAATAAGGCGTCACTTTCTCAATAGACTGGACTGCAGGTTATGGAGGTATTGGGGATCGAATTCCGGTCGGATGTACTGAGGCTAGTATTTCCACGCAATTGTGGACACATTTACTCTATATTCAACCTTTCTCATCCCTAAGACATTAGCTTTATTAATACGTATGTGTGCAATCCGAACGGGTAACGAGTCAACGGTGACGAAAAGAAATCTTAAGTTTACAACATAATGCAAATAATGAGACAAAGTTAAATTAGCAAACTAGTCTTTAAAAAAAAAGATTAAATTTCCCAATTATAATATTTGTGTATGATATTCTTCAACCGTAAAATTGATACGAATCATAAAAGTAGTTTAAAACTAATTATGGTTTTATTCCGTTACTACAAAAAAAAAACACAGAAAAGGCTGGTTCTGAAACAAACAAAAAAACATGGCAAGGTCAGAAACGAAGTTAATTTAGGTCAGAGAAGCCCATCGTTAAGGGATATAAGGTCGAGTAATAAGGGACTTGACAATCGTACGCTGGCAGCTCTTTCTATGGTCTCTCGCGAAGTGTTTAATTTTCTATAGTTTCTAGCCCGGATCTTGTCATTTCCATGTGAATAACATCGTTGGCAGAGGACGACCCATGTTGGAAACTGTCGCACCAGTGAGCATTCTCTCCTCTTTGATCAGTAATATTTCAACATTAGAGAGCCGCGCGCACACAAAACACTTTGCTTTGACAAATAATAGAGGGGAATATTCGAACTTTCGTCAGCTTCAACTTCGCCTCAAACCAATATTTCTGTTTCAACCACACATGTATATATATATATGTACAGAATATTATTTTGTTACTAAGATATATATTTTTTTAATATTCGAATTTCATTTCGGCATCTGGAATATTACATTTAATTCGATTCGAATTTGTGCACTCCCACCAAATAAGTTAATATCAATATAGCCAACAGAAAAACAAACAAAAAATATTATTCTGAATATTATCAAGATGAATCATATGTAACATTAGATTATATAAGGTCTAAAACAGTAAAATTAAGTATTTATTACCTTAGAAGTCTAAAATATATGTATAATGAAAACAGTAACGAAGTTATTTTGTTTTAAATATGTATTTTATTGTTTATTGCGTGCATTCGCCTCTTACCCTAATATTCTCATATTTACCCTAATAAGATTGGGACGAGAAAGAAATATTTCATAGGTAGTTTACCCTCATTTTCATGGAAGGGGAGTGCTAAACCATTTAGTGGAAAGGTACCCTCAGCACATCCAATATTTGTGATAGAGAAACACGTGGTTCTTAAATATTTTTGTATTCGTTGTGGCACACTTTTGAATAAAAACATTTTTTTTAGCGTAACACTTGAAAAAGGGACTAAAACTCTAAAACATTTTTAATAAAATAAAGTTTTGTAAATCATACAAAAATTAATCAAGCTAAATGAAGATATTCAACATTTTATGTTATTTTGTTTTTATTTTGTTTTTATTTTGATTTTAAAGTAGTAATTATAAAACTGTTAAAATACATATTTGATATTGGATATTAAAAGTGAAATTTTTGAATCGACAGATCGTATCGACGCATGACTTACAAGCTGACTTAATTTTATAATAGATACATCGCCCAGTTTCCTGGTCTTTGTGGAAGTGGATACCTCAACGCACCCAATGAAATATTTTTAGTGCAAACCGGGAATCGATAACGGGGCATTTGACTCGCTAAGCGGACGCTCTACCGACAGATAAGGTTTTAATCAACAATAATAATATTCCGTAATGATTAGCATTATTTTGTCATTATTAAAGTAACTATAATATAAGTATTCCAAGTAGTAATAATAAATTAATTAGTATCTCAATCTGAGGATTGAGTTTGACTTTATAATTAGTTCTATAATATTCGAGCCTATGAACGATAAGGCGACTCTTAATTATTAGTGTTCAAATTGGCTAAGTTTTCTCTCTCTTTTCCGTTTGATGAGAGCAGGACAATGTTTACAGTCAGACAAATTAGCTCACAATCAGCCGGTAACGTGTCTGCCTACAAATGTAACGGTGCCGGCTTCGATTACCATCATGGTCACAAATTTATTATTAATGCGATTAGGTTTTCCCCTTTAACATTGATAAATTAAACCCCTGAGGGCTGGTTGTTGTGTATATCATAAATTTAAGCTACGTTATAATGTCAGGTACTGATTAAGAAATCAGTCGGTTAAAAAAAAAGCGTTCGTTAAATGCCTCAAATAGAGAAATAAATATCTGATTAAAATTTGGAAGGGTGACCTGGTGGTTTAGGGGTAACGTGTCAGACTTCTGTGCTAAGGGTCCGGGGTTCAATCCTCGGTCCAGGCACAGATTTATCTGATTGCCAAACCCTTCCTTCACCTCTGACAAGACGTGTATTAATCACAACTTGTGAATGTGAGGAATTCCAAGCCTCCACCGTGGTTCGGATTCCACGCTAAACTGTAGGTCCTCCATTTCATCTCACAATAACCCTATCATTGCACATTAGCGTAAGTTCGTACAACCCGAACGAGTAGTAAGACGCGGTGCAAATAATAATAATAATAATAATAATAATAATAATAATAATAATAGTAAAATTTGGAAGCACACTTTTGTAGGTTTCGCGCTCCACAAATGTGCTGCGGAACACACGTTGAAAACTACACCATTTTAGGCCATTCTACCACTGATTCGAGTTAAGGGTTTGATAAAATAAAACATATCTGTAATATTTTAATGCCTGTGTGAAGCTTGCTAGTTTCATGTGATCTATTTGAGTACTCCTCTTTCGGTGACCACATAGTCCAAGGCGGCACTCTCACAATACACTGGACTGCCAATTTCAGGGAGATCGAGGTTCAAATCCCGGTCGGGTGTACCGAGGGTGGTTTAACCTAAATAATTTTCCACTCTCCCTCCACTCAAATTCGGGTACACATCCTTTAGATTCAAACTTCCTTCTCTCTAACTCATTAGCGTAATTAGTACAAATGCGTATAGCCTAAACAGGTAGTAAGACGCTGTGATAAAAAAAAATGAGCATCATAGTTATAACGGTAAAATCCGACAATATAAGCTAGATGTGTGTTATCTAAGCAAGAGAAGTATAATCCGACTAATTATGTTAAATATTAATACAGCAGATTTAATATTGAATACGTGAAATCATCCCCTCTATCGGCATCCTACCCCCCAAGATATAAACAAGAGGGTTTGGTTAAGGTAGTAAAGAAGCATGATTTGTGGTATATGTAAAAGGGGTAAGATTCGGGGGAGGGAGGGGGAGTTGGGAGGAAATAAATTGTTGTAAACTAAGGGATTGTAGTCTTATTGCAAGGGGAGAGAATGAAAGGGGAGCTTTGAATATTTTTAACCCCGATATCTATGTGCGGCTGCACTACATTTCGAAAGACTAAATAACTTTTTTTTTTCTAAACGCAATATACTAAGGACGGATTTAGTGTATCTTATTTTCTTTTTTCCGACCATTCTCTTTAATACGTCGTGCGCCTGTCCCCCCGCCCCCCCCCCCCTTTTCTTCTGTCTTCTTAACTTTGAGCGGCTCTGTAAAGGCCCTGACACAGACTACGTAAGCTCCGCATCCTTATAGTCTTTAAGTCTTTAATGGTCTTTAGAAATGGAAATCGCATCTACACAGTCCGTATCCGTAATCACGTGACCGTGCCAACCAACGAGAAATTGGAAACAACGTTCAATAAGACGCTTCGAAAGGAAATTTTCTAGAGCTAGGCGCAAGCAGACGATATCCCAGCAGAATAAAATTATAACACAAGTAACTACTCAACATACTTTTTAAAAACGTTCAGAATATTTCTGAAATAGCTTAGTCCGTAAAATTATTTTATAATTTTGTATTTGTTTCCATAGCAACGGATCCTTTGGCTGCCATTGGTGCTTTCATTTCGATGCGCGCGCACGCTTACTTTGGTGTGGTTGGTAGTCCTTAGCAGTCCTTATCGACTAGTCCTTAGAAAGTTAAAGTCGAGTCAACTTCTACGTAGTGGTAAGGACTAAGGAATTAAGGATATGGACTCTGTAGCTAGTGCAATCTATTAGTGTGGAGTCGATCTCTTACGAAGTACTAAACACCTTACGGATACGGAGTCTGTAGATAGGCCTTTAAGAGGTGTAAGGTATCCTTTCACCCGGAGGTACTTTCTCAGAAATTTGTAATTTCTTGTTCAAACACTGTTACTGCTAATAATATTATATATAATATTCTATACGTATGGGTGTGTCCTGATATTTGAAAATATATAAATTAATGTAACATTGGTTACTATATAAAGTTTACGTCGTCACAATAACCTTGTCGCATATAAAAAGTAATGAATGACCACCTTAAAATTTCTAAAACTATTATTGTATGAGAATAAACTTTTAAGTTTTCTAAAAACGTACTATTGATGCTACCTAAAAGTAGTCATGCATTTATTTGTGTTTCTATTAATTTGTATGTATTAATTTCTTAACTTCACACTATTTTTCGGTATAAGCTACTTACCCAAAAATTTACGATTCAAATGTATTAACATGTTTTTCTTACTGAACCCAACACCCCTCACCCTCCTATACCTATGAACGGGAGTATGGAACGAATGAATGTACAGCTGAAAATGTAGACGATGTCGATGATCCTGTAATTGTTCCTTCAAAAATAAAGAATTAACAAGAATGATAAATGTTAAAGTTAAAACTTATTTAGGTTTACCAACAACTCTTTCCACTCCCGGAATTATCATAAAACGTGCCAAACAAACGAATCGAGCACCTAGAGGGGATGAAAATACTTATTCTATCTGTGATGGGAATTACAAAGATGACATCCAATGCCGGTGTTAGTTCCACGAGAAGTGTCAAGGATTATCTTACTGCATGCCTTTTTGCACGAAGGCTGACTTTGATAGATTTTTACCTTCTTTTTTTTTTTCAGAGAGTGGTATGATGATCATGTTTAAACTATTTATATGTTATTACATTTTTGTCGGTTTAAAAGTACATTTGAAATAAGAAAAATTCTAATTGGTTCTTTAGTCTTTACTAATTGATTGGTTTGATATAAAATGCAAATTTATGGCTTAATTTTCTAACTAACATTGATACTGCCAAAGTACCCGGGTCTGCCCGTATTGTTCGTGCTCCTCAGTGACTATGTTAAAACGTCTCTTTTGACGTAGGTATGCAAGCAGTCCTGTTACCCCCTCGATAACTAACGTTATGTTAGCATTCTGTTAGAAATAAACTTTTATGTATAGATAGTTTGTCATCGTACATACAGAAAAAAAATCACCTCACATATTACACAAGGTACGCTTTTGTTTGAATTATTTTTATGAAGTGTTATTTTTTTCCCCGTAATTAAAATATAATTTGATTGTTAATTTAATCTATCGTATGAGAAAGTAGATTAAATAAAGGAGATGTACCCCAACATTTTGTTTTCATCTGCTCCAAGTCAGAGAATGTAAATCTTGGTTCTCGTAAAGCCTTCTGGAATAAATAACTTGGCGGAGGGAAAGGAAAGAACATAAGTGGACATAAAAACGTCAGTCCCATGTCGTCTTTCTCTGTCGCTCAAAACTGTAACGTGACTCCGAACTTGGACCTGCGCCTCCCCCCTTTCCTGAAAGGAAATTAATTCATTATATATTCACGAGAGTATGTATATTTTTGAATTATAGAGATTTTAAATCTGAATGTAATAAACATATAAAATTGTGAAAAGCATTTCATGTTCTTTAAATATGCACTAAACATGTGCGACTTTTTAATAAATAAAACCCAAACTCATAAAAGCTCAAATACAATAGTCTAATCTTGAACTAGAAATATTTATGGATATATATATATATATCCATATTCTAACCTCCAAACTATATGTATATATATATATATATGTACATATAGTTTGAAGGTTAGAATAATGAACACAACTTGGATTTTAAATTAAACTCTTGAGAATGGACAAAAAAAATCAAAAGCAAACCTAATGCATAATATTTAGGTTGAATTTTCTCATATTATATATAATAAATATATATTATATATATTATATATAATAAATATATATTATATATATATATAATAAATCTAGGTTTATTCGTCATACAATAATTTATTCCTAGTTTTGAAAACTAGGAGGATATTGAATCAAATCAATTCTGAAGAAATTCAACCTAAATTATCATGTATTAAGTTTGATTTTTTCATTCTCTATAGTTTAAAATTTTAAATCTAAATTTCGTGTTCTATGTCGATCTGAAACCGTACTCCAACCACTTTTCAGAAGGTTTAATGTCATTAGTTAAAAATCAAATTGCATTATTGTCCACAAAACTTCACCCCTAGATATCATAATTATTAAAATTATTAACATTTGGTTTCGCGAGGAAAGGCAGATCCATAATAATCTTCCAGAAGCAAGAACGATTTGCCCGTTAGTTGTTCTTATGCGCCGATAGATGGCATCACGCGACAGTTGTTAACAAGAACGTTCGAACAATAAAACTAATCACCATTCTATCTACAAATGCCTGGCATGGCCCGGCTAAAGTTTGTAGTATTGTGAGATTTCTTTGGATTTATCCTTGGTGAGAAATTTTGACAATAATATATACTATCCGCTCTATATATTCTATCACAACTTGTGAATGTGTGGAATATCAGGCCTCCAACGTGGTTCGGATCCCACGTTAAACTGTAGGTCCTCCATTTCATATCACATCACAATCACCCTACCATTGCACATTAGCGTAAGTGCGTAAAACTCGAACCGGTACTAAGAGGAGGTGCTAATAATAATAATAATAATAATAATAATAATAATAATAATAATAATAATAATAATAATAATAATAGTAATAATAATAATAAAATAATAATAATAATAATAATAATAATAATAATAATAATAATAATAATAATAATAATAATAATAATAATAATAATAATAATAAGCAAACTATTTAAACAGATGATTGAATGTAATCTTCTCTCATTTCTCTTTGGATTTCAAGTGGAAATACCAAATGACCGTATTAGTTATCTTTGTAGTTGACGTTGATATATTTTCTCCTTGATCCAAACTGAATGAATGTTATATTAAAAGTACATAGTGGTAAAAACTGTGACGTACACGTGGTTCCAAGACGTATGTCTCACAATAGATGTGAATAATTTTTTTTAGTGAGCACAAGGTGCTTTTTATTTTTCTTGGTTTTGGAATTTTAAAGTTTACATACACACAAATATGCATCCTATTTTATTTATATGATAGATTGCGCCTGCCTAGTCATTGTCATTACAAACAGACAGGATAAAAAAGAATAAATGAGAGGGATTGAAATGACATCACGAAGCTCCTTTCAGTTGTGTACACATTGTTACGTCACTGAAGGGAAAGTGTTGCAAATTGTATGACATGTTGGTTCTATATGCTGTATATTTGATTAATGTTCTATAAATAGTCTGTCTATTGTCCGGACTGTTAAAATATGTTTGCTTGCGAGTATACCTTGTTTAATTCTTAAAGATGATGCCGCTGTTTGGTCAGATTTTCCGAGGACGGGAAGCCTAGCAGGTTTAACTGAGATGATTTTTTTCTCTGAATAGTTTTACACTGTCCCATTCAAATGCGGGTACACTTGTTCTAAACGATATCTTTCTTCTCCTCAACCCATGAGTGCTTAAATATTTGTAGTTAACAGTAGTTTATTTGTTACGTGTTTTATCATGTGTAGCTTATTAAGGGGCTGCTTAGGAAGCTGAGATATTGTCAATCGGATGTTGCGCTTAAGTTGTTTTAGTAGAACCGCATCTTACTACCCGTCCTCGTTATACGCCTATATCATAATTAAAATAATGTGTTCGGTATTAGGAAGGTTTACTTTAGAGCAAGTGCGCCCTCATTTGAGTGGAGGTAGAGTGAAAATCATTTAGGAAAAAACCACCCTCAGTGCACCCAACCGGAATCGAGCACTGATCTCCCTGTCTTTGGCATTCTAATATATTGTGATGGAATGAACTCAAAACTATTTTTATGTACCTTTTAAATATAAGTAATAATAATAATAATAATATAAATAATAAATACAATTTAAAAGTTGGAATTTTCTACTCTTAAATGTCCAAAAATCCACATAATTTGGTTGATAATTTAGACCTAAATGCCTGGAAAACGACAGTTAAACTGGTAAAGGAGCGTAGAATGGATCTTAGTGAATCGAATGATGTAATTTAGTAGGGCAGAGGTGTTACAACACATTGCATTGACATTTGTATGTACCACCTCCCCTGTTTGTTCTCCTACTGCTGGACAGCTCCAAACAGTAACGTTATAAACACACTTGGCTTCTGGTGTTTAGGAATTTCTTCTCGACTACTCAAGCACCTTAAAATTGTTCGGGCAAGCTTTAAAAATCGAGTGTTTGAAAAAAATTCAAAAACCTTTTTTACCAAATTTGATTAAAGCTCTCGTGTGTACAAATTTTACTTAAGTGGACCTTTCGAATAAGGTTGAATTTAAATTTCACTGAGGTTTGTTGTTTGGCTCTAAAATAACTCAAAAGACAACATGGAGTGTAAATAGTATGGTTATCTCATTCAAATTAAAATAATGCAATTACTTCAGTGTGTCCTTTGTTACGATGTGTATTCAAATGATGTTAATAAACCAGTGAAAATATCTGGGGTAGTTCAAGAGAACATAGCGAGCGATAAACCTTTCGAGTTCTTTGTAAACAAAACCAACGTAGCATGTGAAACAATGTGGATGATTAATATTGTCAGTGGTAGATTCAATTAAACAAATGTTCAAATGTCTGATCAAATGTAGCTCTTCAGAGGGGAAAACTATATATATTATATATAACTAAATATAGCATATATATGCCTTAAACAATGAATACAGAAATATAATCCAACATTTTAGCTCAGGCGGTAGCGTGTCTGTCTACTGAGCTAAGGGTCCAAAGTTCAATTTCTGGCATGACCGAAAAATTTATCATTTCTGAAATGTGGACTTCTCCTCTCACAGTGATGAATTAACGGATGGGGGCTGGATGTTGTGTTATTTCTAATTATAAGTTGTGTTATAAGTTGTGTGCTGATATAGTTGAGAAAAATGCACGTTAAATACCTCAAGTAAATAATAAAATGTATGTAAGGTATATTATTTTGTTGGTATTTTAATATTCAGTTGTGAACTTTGGGACGTGGGAAAGTTGTAGGTTGGTGGAAATAGTTCGTTTTACAGACAGAGTAAAAATAAGTTTTCTTGTAACGTGCACTAAATTTCCTAAAAAGCTCCTTTAGGTACACCCCTTTAGAAAACAAGACGTCAGGGCCAATCCTATTTATAACTGGACTTGGACCCAAGCCATAGATTGTGAAATCAGCCCCTCCCCTCCTCCACCCTCCCTCTTAACAACCTTATTTCACCCCTTCATCACCTAATTCATCCACCTTAACCACCTCCTTACCCTCTTAACCACCTCATTTTACTCCCTTCATTACACCCTTACTCCCCCTTAACTCCCTCTTTCCCCCTTAACTCCCTCCTTCCCCCTTAAATCCCTTCTTCCTCCCTTAACTCCCTCCTTCGACTCCCTCTTTCCTCTCTTAACTCCCTCCTTCTCCCCTTAACACCCTCCTTCTCCCCTTAACACCCTCCTTCTCCCCTTAACCCCCTTCTCCCCTTCACCACATATTTATTCTATCTTCACCCCCCTTTCATCCTCCTTAAACCCATCTTTTCTCCCCCTTTACTATATATATATATATTTCCTCCCCTTTAACCACCACTTTAATCTCCCTTCACCCAGGATAAGCTTCGACGTTCGAATCAGTTTTAACAGCCAAAGCTGCAACGATTCACTGGTACCATACGATGGGAGTCCTAATAATGGCTACTCTCTAGTGATAACCAAAGTACGGAAGGTTTTTTTAAAGTTCAATTTCTTTCTTAGAGATTTTTGAGTACGTGAGTAATGAAACGTTTAAAAACACTAAAGAGAAGAAAATATGCATATTTTAAGCTTTGCAATGCAATTGAATAAACATAGTGTGAAGCTATCAACTTAATAATTTTTCTCTCAATGAGCTTGCTATCTATTGTAAGTGAAAGGACAGGAGTTTGAGATAGGGGCCATTTCCTGTCAAAGCGGCACGCAGGCCGATTTCTGTTAGTCTAGTTGTGATAGCAGTAGGACTGTGGGAATCGCTGTCTCAGGTATCACGTGGTTTTATGATGTTGATAGAAGCCCGTTGATTGGTGCTTTATGCCGTCATCGGAGGAATCTCCTAGTTTGTGTATTCTAGAACAGAGCTTTGGGCAGTTGGTTTTAGAGAGTTGTCAGTGTGTCGCTAAGATGAGTCCATTTAGCGACGGCTTGCCTTAAGCGCCATGAGTACGACAGGGGTTTAGACAGTTGATTGTGGGCAATTGCCCCGAGGGTGTCATGAAGAGTGTCTTAGGTGATTGCCATGTGCATGTTGTTTTTATGCGACGCCCTTTTTAGAGGAGTTGCAGACTTAGGCCGAAATATAAATTGTGACTTGAGCTCACGATTGACCGGATGACGGGTGGACCTAGTTCTCGTCACTATGACGACCGTGCATTAGTTCATTTCCCTTGAATAAACCCGATAGTGTTAATTTGTCGGCCATTCATTCAACCCCCCCTCCCCGACTGACCTTATCAAACTGTGGTCTCACAGGGACCGTAGGGCCGCGTCCACACAATTTGGTGATCGTAAAGCCCGCGTCTTTACATATTAGTGATTGTAAAACGTGACCTCACAATAATTATATTAGTGACTATGATATTTTACTAGCACCATGTATTACTATCCTTTCGGGTTTATGAAGGCCTATTAACTATACTAATATGTTAGGGACGAGAAGGGTTGAATTTAAAGAAGCTGTACCCGCATTTGCGTAGATATAGAGTATAAAACCATCTAGGAAAGCCATCCTCAGTAAAATTGACCGTGATTCGAACCCCGATCTCCCCGTCTATGGCTGCAAATCTATTGCGAGAGATTATATTTGTTCAGTATAATTTGAACAGGAGTATTAATGAAAACTTGTTTTGTAATATCTACCCACTTCTAGGAAAGTTGACTGAGTGGGAATATGAGGCCCCAATTCACGAATGGTTTTATTAGGGTATTCAGAAGGGAAGTTTCAGCTACCAAAAGAATGTCAGTCACCTCAGATAGGAAATAATCTTTAATTAGGGAATTGAAGTTGTAAATGTTTACAAGTCTCGTCCGCTGCGCTCATTATTATTCACAACATTCGCTTTGGAAGTGAAAACCAGGTATGGACATTTATTAACAGTTCTTTTCCAACTACTTTAAATGTTTTGAAGTTTGATCGCGTTTAGAACCCAAAATAAGTTGTTGGCAAACGTAGATAAAATGCTCCAAAGAAATATTTAGTTTATTTTTCTACATAGTAATCTTAACATTTCTTGATTATCTACAATAGGTATCACAGCGTTTGAAAATAGCTTTTTAATTAAATAGAAAAAGGTTCTACTAAATTTCAATGACGTTTGTGACTGATATTCTATAACTATTGAAATTAATATATGAAGATAATTAAACCGAACATTGCTACTGAAGCCATATTTTGATTATTTTAGTCAAACATAATCTTAATTATAAAAACTTCACAAATATTAATTTGCATTTTTAAATTAAAAAATTACACCTGAACACGGGAATCGAACCCGGAACCCTCGGTTTAGTATGCAAATGCTCCAACTGCTGAGTTATCTGGGAGTTTTACCGTGCATAGGGTCATTCTTAACTCAATTTTAAGGTAGAGTCTGTGAAGGACGTGAGAAAATCGTCAGCTACATACGTGTGATCAATTAAGATCTGGAGATATCAGATAACGCGGCTATCTTCAACTCGGCAGGGCTTTATACTGTCAGAAGTACAATGACAACTGTCCGAATGCGCATATTATGATGGATTAAGGTGGGATGGAAGAGTACGAGAGAAAAAGGTCGGTGTTTTTGTAGTTTTTATGGCAAAATATGTTTTGACCAAAAATAAATAAAATATTGCTTCACTACAAACATAATTAGTTCTCTTCGCATGTTGATATCAACAGTTCCTGAATATCTGTCACGAGCATAGTGGCATTATCTAACAAACTTTTAAAATGAAGAGAAAAGGTTATCATTAAATTCCAGCACAACCTTCCTTGACAGATATTCAATAAATTTTGATACCACCACGTGAAGAAAATTAAATTCTATGTTTGTACTGGAGCAATATTTTATTTGTTTTGTCCAAAAAAAGTTTTGCCATAAAAACTGCAGAAACACCGAACTTTTCCTTGCGTCCTCTTCCATACCACCTTAAATAACACAACAAATATAATAGCTTGGCTATTTAATCCATTAATTTGTATTAACTTTCACCGCACTTTAAGGGGTTGAGAGCAGCCAGTGTTATAGCTATCATCAAGGTCAAAAGTAGGTTCAAGGGCTTGAAAACAGCAACTATTCAGCTTGATGAAAACATTTCTAATCAATTTTAAATCTGTTTATTTCTTGAGATTGTGGAACACGAAGTATCTAATGAAGATCTTTATTAGATTACAACACAACCGCAACAGCTGAGCGTATGTTTTCTACTTTGTGGATAATTGCAGCTCTGTCATCAGAAAATCCTTTATCTGGAGCCCCGACCCAGAATTACAATCCATGACACGAAACGAGGAAGAGAGCTTCTTTCATTGGGAGACTTTTGTCTAACAGGATCCTTGAAGACAGTCTTTCTCGAAGTTAACACTAAAATACAGAAACAAAATTAACAATAAACTTGATTGAATACCAGAGCTTTAAGTTTAACAAGTCTATTCCAATATTAAGAGAGAAGAGAGATTTAAACATCGCATTCGGCAAAGAATTTCTGAATGAATTGATGTGTTTATTTTAATATAGCTGTGCGTATAATCCGAACGGGTAGTAAGACGCGGTAATAATAATAATAATAATAATAATAATTTAATATAGCTATTATTTCTACTTATAAAATTAACAAACTAGTAAATATTATTTAATAATAATAATAATAATAATAATAACTCGTATAAAAATTAAGTAAATCATGTACAAAACATAATATTTATTCATTCAGCATGTGTATTATTTTCATACTAAATAATTGTACATTTCCATTCCAAAAACCTACACGCGGGCCTTACCAGTTAATTCATGGTCTGGTCTTTGTAGTCAAACAGAATCGTTTTAAACCTCGCTTTTGTTTTTATATGGGAATAATCTTTCCTGAATAATGTATTAAAAGGAAGGAAGACGAAACGAGCTATATAAAAAAATTACAATGCCACGTACACTACGCTTGAAATGTTTGTTCAACTCACGAAAATGGTATCACAACGTACCTGATGCCAAAATATTAAGAGGGTACCGGCAGAATACTAAATATCACGGGTCCACGCACTTTTTTTCTGATCAATCTTTTTTTGCAACGCTTCTTATTACCCATTCAAGTTATACGCTGTCAAATTATTTGATGACGGGTAAATACGTCTTAATACACGTGCGGGCTATAATTATAATATAAATAAAAACTATTTTACTAGCTTAATGTGAGAACGGGAACTGTTTTTAAACCATGCTTTCTTTGATTTATAGGATTTTAATAAATTATTTGCAATTTTGACTCTAATTATAGTTTAGTTACACATTTAGTATTATATTTCACAGAAAATTTTGAATCGTTTTAGATTTTATACTAAAAAAAATATAGCGTTACGTTTTGAGATTTTGCCCCAATTAAATAACAAACCCGCTTCGGTGGTCACATGGTCTAAGGCGTCTTTCAAGCTATTGTTGTGGCTGGTGGTTTAGTGAATTCCTAGAATCTGGACGAGGATAGCTCCCTCTGGAGTGCACGAATAAATGTTTCTCGTTGTAACTATATTATTCGGTACCCCCAACACTTAACAATAATTTTCACCCCAGCCCGTATTATATGCTGTAGCCTACGTGCCGTATTTACTAAAAACGGCTACATAACATGCAAATGTAATGTTCTCAAAACCCGTTGCAATCTCCCCAGTTACATTATTGCGAGGCATCCAAAGTTATACAAACAGGTTTTTTTTACTCTTAAGTTCCACTTTTGAAATTAAAACCTTGCGTGTCCCGCAACTAACAGACGCTCATTTTTTAAACAGTATTTATTAAGAGATATCATAGTTAAACATGTACTGATAAAACATAAAGTTAGTAAACCATTCCTCCCTTGATTTAGTATGTGTTTTTTTAGCCTGACTTAGTACACATTCGGGTTATACGCATACACTAACTACGCTATTTGAATAGAGATGAGGAAGGTAGAATTTTAAAGGAAATCAGGGTGGACACAAAATCTTATTAATAAAATTCCCCAATTTTTACCTGATATCAAAATCCAAATTTCGCTGACTAAAATCTCTAACTGAAATTATAAATATGTTTTAAGAAAATCCAAATATCTAATTTGGTATAGAAAGTTATTTTTGAAATTCCTTCAAAAATCAATATGCATTTACCTTAATAAAAACAGTGTTTTAATAAGATACAGTTAAGAAATTGTTCATCTTTATCTGGCCTGGTTGAATACAAAGTTCTCTCACATTTCTCTGATTGACCTTGTAATTTAAAATTCCTTGACTTTTCCCGGTTTTCCATTCTTCCCAGATTGTGGCAACCCTGTAAATGTACCCAAATTTGCGTGGAGAGAGAGTGGTAAACCATTTAGAGAAAACCACCCTCAATAAAACCAATCGGGATTAGAACCCTTATCTCCTGATCTCCCCCTTCACCGGAAATACAGAACAAAAAATCGTGACGTGTTAGAGCATTCTACCATCATAAAAAAAAGTTTTTATTATGAACACTACGAAAACATTGACCTTAACTGGCGTGCTCATCCAACCCACCTTAAACAACTTTTTTTTTAATAGTGTGTATGAATAAAAAGATAAGTCAAATGGAGACTTTGAATTAACGCGTGACATAAGCACGGAGGTCAAATCGATCAGAAGGTCATCCAGTGGGTGTGCTCATATTTGCTATTACGTTGAGTGGTCTGATAATGTATTAACAAAGTTTGTTTTATTACCATTAGAAGGGCAAACATGGAACCTGCAGTGTCGTTGACCCCTTTACATGATACATGCAAATTACAACAGGAGGGAGAGGGACATTATTACAGTATTACAATATCCAAGTAACTTGCGGGTTCTACCCTTACTGTGTTGTAGGTCATACTCTTGGGATCCACTCAAGTATAGTCTTAGAGCCAGTTTCATAGTCAGATTTAGTGCGCCTAAGGTGCGAGTCGATACTAAATACAGGACGACACCTACCTAGACCAAAATGGAATGGGCCAGTTTCGCATATGAAACTGGCCCATTCCATTCAATTTCAGGTAGGTGACGTCTTATATTTAGTATAGCACCGCTCTTGAGTCGTACTAAATCTGACTATGAAACTGGCCCTTATTTTCAAATAAATAGCCTTTTTTGACACTAGAAAAGTTACTAGGTCTACTTTCATGTATCCATACTTCAAATCGTGTGATCTTCAGCTGTGGGTATTATCAATACCCATAACACAAATAATATAGGTTTTTTTTAGTACCGCATCTTACTTGAATAAAAGAGGAGTTTATTCAAATATTGGATGGCTTGAAGGAAATAAGAAAATTCTGGAAGCTGAAGGAGGAGGCAGATGACAGGGTGCATTGGAGGTCTAAGTTCAATGACAAAAGGAATGGGGACCTGTCGTAAGACAGAACCCTAGAAATAATAAGATTATTATTATCATTATCAGTTCGGCTTACACTCATATGTAAGCTACTAATCACACTAAAGTGTTGTGGATTAGGAAAGTTTAGTTTTAGACAAAGTGTACCCGCAATTCACGTGGAGATTGAGTGTAAAGTCATTTATGAAAAAACCACCCTCAGTATACCCGACTGGGATTTGAACCCTGACTTTATAACCATCGTCAGTCCAGGCTTTTGCCAAAGTCACGCCTTAGACCATGCGACCATCGAAGCGGATAATATTTTAATATAACTTTTAAAAAACATTGTGATTTTTTTAGCAAGGAACTTGATAAAATAGTAGTAAGGAAATTATAATTCAGTTAAATGGTTGAGAATTTAAATATAATGTACGATTGAGATGGATACATGTACCATATTTCAAATGTTATCATACTAAAGTCTTAATTAACAAATTTATAAAGCTTTATAAGGATATATTAGGTTTGACACATGATAGTTATATACAGTACATTGTTACGAGTTATAGCATATGTACACTTGAGAAAATATTTAACACGTTAAAATTACATCTAAAATTAAAATTGAAAAAGTTTTATAGAAAATTAGATCGTGTAGTCACTACATTAATATTCAAATATATAGTATACATAATAATATAGTTTTGATTGAAAATGAAGTAATTATTTTCTTTACCTGAAATCTAACCCCGTGTTCTTTAAAATGGCAGCTAGGTTGCCCGTAAATGTTAACTACTTTCGACGCTCGCCGGCATCATCCTCAGGACTTCATGAAATAAAGCACACCAAGCTAAAAAAATATTTCAACTTAAATTTTAATTGTAAAGTTAAAGTGTTAAATATTTTCTCAATTGTAGATGTTTATAACTCATAACAATGTATTTAACTCCATGTATCAAACCTAATATTTCTTCTCAAATCTTTATACATTTTTCATTAAAATTTTATTATGATAACATTTTAAATATTGTACACACAGCTATATATTCCATCTCAATTTTATACATAGGCCTATTTCATTTCTCAACCATTTAATTGGATTATGATTTCCTTACTATTATTACAATAAAATGTTAATAATGTTGCCCGCAAAAAAGAAGTGTTTTAACCATCTAAATATATTTCCCTACAAAAATCCTAGTAAATCACGGTTTGTTAAAAATTGTTCGAGAATGTTAAAACGGCGTCAATCCCGCTTGTGAGATAAAAATATTTCCAAACAATTGGTGGGAAAAAAATCTCCATATCAAGTTTAACAACCCGTTCAGGCTGTACACGCATTTTAATTACGCTAAAAGGGTAGAAAGTTATAGTTGAGAGTAAAAGAACCCGCATTTACGTGAAGGTAGAGCGGCAATAAATTTAGTAAAATAAAAATTAGATACACCCACCAGAGATTCAAACCTTGACCTTCCATTCACCAGCCTATCAGTTTAGATCAGCTTGATGTTTAGTCCGCGTGTTCACTGATGTGGACTACAGTGGATATGGATATAATTCATTCTTCCAACATTTCTGTTATTTACCACTTTCTTGATGGTATCACGAGATAAAAATTAAGTTCTTCCAGCATAGTTGATGAGAGCCTTAACCTACATCGGTGATCACGCAGCCAAAGAATCTTGTTTAGTTTGTTTTTCGGTGATGAGAAGATTGTTTTTTTTATATTCATCGGGAGTTATGAGGGTTCTTATCTTATTTGTTCCCCATTCTATCCCCACTAAAATTCGAGTACATTTCTTCTAAATTCTAACTTAACATTCCTCACAAATGTGGATATATATTTTTTCTCAATTCTACTTCCTTTATCCCTAAGTCATTAGTCTAATTAAACGTGGATAGACCCACTTCGGTGGCCGCATGATCCAAGGCTTCACTTTCGCAATTGACTAGATTGCCGATGACTGGGAAATCGGGGTTATAATCTCAGTTGGATATACTGCTGAGGGTGGTTTTTCCAAAAGGTTTTCCACTCTTCCTCCACGAAATTGCGGGTATACTTTCTCTGGATTAATTCTTACTCATCTTCAACACGTTAGCTTAATTAGTGTATATGCATATAATCAGAACGGTAATAAAATGCGGTGCTGAAAAAATATGAGTAGCCCTAAAAAGAAGTCAGGCGCGGTGAGCAAAAAGAAGGAATAAAAAACGCCGTTAGATATATTGTGATGCTACTGTGAGCACAGCCCTGTAATGAGGAAAGTATCAAACAAGTAAGTAGGAGATAAAGTACCTTAATATAAGCTTCTTCTAGCTAATGGTTCTCAAAGGTGTGTCGTGAAATTCTCAACGTTATGGTATTGTTGATAAAAAAATATATATTTTTTATAAGAAAGAGAAATAAAATGTGCGCAAACTTTGATATATTTAATTTCCAAAGAATTTAATTGATTGCAATCGAAGAATTGAGTCATTAATGAGCAAAACTCGAGCTTGCCATTTCCAACCTAAAATTTTAATTCATTATTGAATCTAGAAAAAAAACGCATTTCCTGTTCAGAGAAGACTGTGAATGAGCATGGGTGAGTCTCCCGTTGTGTCGCCAACTTACACTTTCAGCAGATGATGGCGTAATTCACCGAAACATGTTTTCCAAGAATATTGATGACCCAGTCATCCAATTACTAAGGAGAGGGACCCACAAATAACCAGATAAGGAACATCAACGTCAATCTTTTATTAATAAAATATTATTTTGCTGCATTAATAAACTGGTATTTTTATATTTTTCAACTTTTCAAAATTAAATATAAATATTTATACCAGACAAGACACATGCAATTGTACTTTTTATATTTACAAACTTTTACAATAAAATATTGATATGATCTGTCATATATTATATGTTGTGTAGTTTTTATTCATCAATTTTATCATTGTTCTCTTATAGTAAGTTCTGTCCTTATTTTTAGTTATTCTGTTTAGTTTTTAAGCATTGCACTTACTAACGTTTATCAAGTTACACAATATTGTATAATTTGTAATTAATAAGTTTTTAAAACTTGTTGACTGCTCTCAATAATTTACTATCTAATTTGCAGAAGTTTATTATTCATTTCTCTTTTGATCTTTTATTAAAAATAAAATTATTTTTCATTCTCAATAAAATTATTCAATCTTGATTTAATTGGCGTAAGGATGTTTTACATATTTCAGGTTATATCGAAAGTAATCGATGCAAGTTCCGTGCAAAAGAATTTATCTCTAGTCTTATTTAAAAAGTGATTTTAAATGAAAAACTGCTTCATAATTTAAACTCACTAAACCACTCTAATATTTTTAACACTCCTACCACGTAATTACTTATGAAAAACCAGCATGCATTTTAATTTCTCGAAAGTGTGGAGTCTAAGAGCTTTGCCATATTAAGCTTGAGGGAATAAAGGTAATGAGGAGACAGAAAAGAACTAATTATCTAGTTTTGAGAAAGCATTAGAGCACTTAATGCATACCGCCTTAGATTACACTGATGTAGTAGAGCCAATTAAGTATCTTAATGAGCTTAAAACCGTTTAGAATTAATCATGAATAATTGGTTGGACGATTTATTTAGTCGAGAAATTGTTATTTTCTTCTCATAAGAGCTGTAATTATATGTATTATAACTCTGTGTAAGCGATGCGTTTTTCTTTTAGTAAAATATTTTACTATAGCTCTTCTCGCGTACTGTTGGCACAACTGACATGTACCGACGATAAAATTAACCCTTTACTTAAATTGTATTTACTTACTTATTCCGTGGTATTAGGAGCTCGAAAGTTAATTGCCACATTTATAAAAGTACACCACCTATCCCTATCTTGAGCTAGTTCTATCCAGTCCACCTCATTACACCTTATCCCTGTCTTTAGCTAGTTATACCCAGTCCACCTCATTACACCATACCTCTTTCAGGTACATTCTAATGTTATTTCCTCGTCTGCATCTAGATCTTCTCACTGGTATCTTCCCATTAGGTTTGCCTGTCAATACCCAACGTCTGGTGATGAGAACTGGGTATATAACTTAAATCTTCTCCACTTTCCATTATTTTAATCCCTGAACAATACATATTTTCGTAGATAATAATTTCAAATTTATTCTCTTCTAGGAGTTTATTTGTCGGACGTAGAAACGTACATTACCCAACAAACATTTTGAAGAAGGCATTTTTGCACCCTGTTTAAGAGAATATAATCTCAAAATAACGATAAATTAATACAACAATATTTCAAGTGGTATATTGGCATGTGTGATATCTAGACTTAAAGGGAAAATATATTCAAATGGCTAACATCAATGATAGAACTAAATTATATTATTAACTAAAATTATTTTCACTAAGTATTCTTTACTATAAAGAATGTTCGATAACAATTAATAATGAATAACAATGAATAATATTAAATATTAATAAATACGATTTTGATTTACTAAATAATGCTCTAGATTTGTATGGTAAAGTAATTTTAAATCTGGATTAAATCATTATTACTTTTTATATTTTGTATGTAGCTTTATTTGAAACTATCACCACGATAAATAAGTAGTATATAAATATTCACCTATATTTAAAAGACTTTAACTATTCCTATTCTTTGTATATTTGACCTCAGTGGTCTTAGGGTAAAGTGCTCGCCTCAGTACTCGATATTTATGGGTTCAAACCCGGCCGGGGTCAACGGATATTTCTTGAGCGATAAAAATCCGTAGCACAACTTCCTTCGGAAAGGAAATAGAGCCCATGTCGATTGTGGCATGTAAAATAACCTTGGAAGGTATGTGGAAATACCTTTCCCGCTAAAATCGGTAGGCCCTTTCACTCTAGCTCGTAGAAAATCTCGTGTGCTGTTATAATCATTCGGTTAAATACCTCAAACCAATAAATAATATACCGTCTAGATTGTGATTTAAAATATAAATTAACAAATTATTCAGGAATGTGTTAGTTAAAAGATAACACACGTTGACCATTCGTTAAACTGCATTGACAAATAACATCGCATTATTAGCGTCAATCAAAATTTTGGGACGGAGGGGAACTGACATGGGCTTTGTTAAATAGCATCCCTGAATATATGTATGTTTATTTATCATCACAATGACATAGTCTGTTCGTTTTGCACACTTCCATAAAACCAGATCATTATTTCTTTATATTTTCCTACAATGCGCCTCAATGGTGAAACTAAAATGCTTTCGAAATATATTTTTGCACTTTCATGTGCTAACATCTTATATGAAACACAGCTGTAAACTTTTTATTCATGCATTATACCTCTACCCCCTTTCTCCACCCTTGTAAAGACATTTATATATAAGATCAGCGCTATCCCCTTATAATTTGTAAAACTCTTCCTATCTCCTTTCTTGAAAATGGGAATTATAATTCCCCTTTTCCAGCCTTCCGGTACCTTGTTCTCCTTCCAAACCACTCCCAACCTCCTGTGTAACCATTGTATACCTACTTCGCCTGCAGCTCTTCTCATTTCCACAGTCAGCTTGTCCATTCTCGGTGCTTTTCCTCGTTTCATCCTCTTTAAAGCGTGCTTCACCTCTACCTCTATGTGCGACCTCTTTCCTCCTCTTCTGCTATTTTTTCATGCTCTTCTGTTTCACTTTCATCAGAACATGAAAGAGAAATAAGTTTACGTACGACTATAATTGAAGTCATCTTCAGAGCTTAAACGCAACTCTTCAATGAGATTCATATATTTATATTTACAAAAAGGAACTTATTTTAATTTTGACTTTGAAATGTATGTAGACATTATTTCACGAGTCTACTGTGTTATGAATATGTTAAAGGATGCTTTTATTTAAGTTTATTAAGAAGTCCAATATGTCATTTCTTTTAAACTATGCTCGAATGGCATTAAAGATATTCTTAATGACATTTACAAAAATAAATTAACATTTATTTTTAGCTAATAAATACTTGATTTGTGGTTAAATCGAGATTTTTAAATGCAGAGATTTACGTCATGTTAACTAACTAGCTGTTAATTGCATACAGGGATTATACAAATTAACACTTAGTATTACATAATTCGACTCACAAAGATCAAGTCTATGCTCCTATACAAGTTGCCTTTAATTTTCCGGGTATTTAGATATTTATAATCAAACAAAATAGTTTTTTTATGTTTTTAATTTTCAGAGTGTAAAATTTCATTTTATTGAATATTACACGGATATACACGTATAGGTTCATAGGAAATAGATTTTTTCGTTCCGATGAACACCAAAAAGAAGTTCTGTAAAAAAAAAGTGTTATCTATAAACAGAGTAAAATTAACGAATGTGTTTTTTTACAGTTAAATCCAGGCATAGCGAAGGGCTTATGTTCCCTTTTTTATCACTCCCCGAAGAGGCAGTTAACCATCAAGATGTCATCCTTATCGTCATGCGACATCTTAGACGTTGACCTTGAGCGTGAGCCTCAGTAGACTAGAAGTAATAATGTTGAAAGAAGATAGGCTAAAATAAGCACATATTTGAGGAGAGCGTCGCTATAGAGTAAGGGGACACAGCATCGTTAAACCAGGAGTGGCCAACCTTTGACTCTAGCGTGCCACTCCACCCCAAATCCTATAATCCAACCTTAACCTACCACCACTACCTTGTGAAAAATATCATAAAAAATGTATCAAGCCCGCTAAAAACATGTTTTTCAACTATTTAGTGAGATAGGGAGAACTATGGGTGGTTTACATTTACTTTAGGTAAAATATTAAAAATTAAACTCAATATATAAAAAGCTTATGTTGGGAATAAATAATGGCATTTTTTAAGAATAAAAAATTCAAAAATTATTTAAAATTATTTTTAAAAGCAACATGGATAACAAAGTGGTAAAAAGGTAATATACTTTTTAATTGTATAGTTATGTTATACTAATAGAATTATCCGGCGTTGCCCTGGGTAACCCCGCAATGGATTGCGTGGCTACCCCCAGTAACGCTTGTCTTTATTTAAAACAGAACAAAAAAATCTTAATTTTATTTCTTCCGATCAAGTTTTAAATTAATTTAAAACAAATCCAAATTTTAAAATTCCGGCTTCAAGGTACACATATTTGTGTACAGGGGCTTCTATTTTTTTTTAATTTCAGACCTCTGCGTGCGGTAGATATAGCGCAATGTTCATGACAGATAAACTCATTTTATAAATATAGATAGAAGATTGATAGTAAGAATATTAGTTAAACAATAAAATACTAGAAAAAAATCACAAATGGTTTTTATTTTAAGAGAACATTAAAATCAAACTAATAAAAATTTATTTCTGTTTTTTAGATAGCTTTGGCATTCCTTTGTTCATCAATATTTCGTGTGGTTCTCTAAGAAGCAAGAAGAACCAACCTTAAGGTGGGATGGAAGGCGACTCGAGAAAAGGCCAGTGTTTTTGCAGTTTTTATGGCAAAACATGTTTTTGTACCAAATTAATAAAATATTGCTCTAGTACAAATATAAAATTTAATTTTCTTCATATGGTGACCTAAAAATTTCTTGAATATCTTGTCAAGGGTGTTCGAGAATTGAATTACAACTTTTCTCTTCATTTAAAGAGTTTGTTAGATGATGCCGTTATGCTCGTGACAGATATTCTGGAACTCTTGATATTACCATGTGAAGAAAAATTAAATTCTATGTTTGTACTGGAGCATTATTTTTTTTATTTTGGCCAAAAAAAATATTTTGCCATAAAATTGCAAAAACACTGGCTTTTCCTCGCGTCCCCTTCCATTCCAATTTAATGTATTTGCATGGTACCAGTGGCCCACGTATCGTGGTTTGTCCACCCCTGGTTTAAACGTTCGTTCGGTCCGCTCATTACGCGGGTATTAAGGTATTTATGACGCAATCAATCTCGGCTTAAGTATAATAGAGCTCTGTAAGCTTCCTCTTCCTTCTCTAAGCTACAGGACATTGTTGGGAAGCTTATCCACTGTCGAGCGGAACATCCACATCCTTTTAATTTAATACGTGGGGACAAAACTCAAGTCGTCGCAGTGAGGAATTTTGTAAAGGATCGCGAGATATGTTCCGTATGTTATAGAACATTATAAATTGTAATTTTCAAAGATAATGTTAAATTATAAGTAGCTAAATATATATTTCAAACTAGTAAGCCCGTGCGAAACTTTCGCACATTCAACATTCCCCTCCCCCCACCCCCAAAAAAATTATTCAGTATTTTGTTGGGTTGTTGAAATTAAATACTCAGTGAAGTATATACACAAAATAGCAAAGAGAATTTATTAATGTGAACGTATTTGCAATTTACAATACCTCTTTATACACAATATTTGATGTCAGAATGCAATCATTTGTCATTTTCTGTAATTGACACAAAAATATTTTTAGGTTTAGTGACTGTTGAAAAGGCTACATAGAGCTGTCCATGAATAAATACAGCATTTGGTCTGTACAATACAGCTCTTTGAAGCTTCTGTTCCTGAGACTTATTGATAGTCATTGCAAAGGCAACATAAATAATATATAGGTTTTTCTTTTAACTTAAATTTTAAACAAACAATGTGTATTAACGTAAACTGAGTATGCTATATGAGAAGTCGGTAAAAAATCCTGTCCATTGATACCTTATTCATCGCTGTAGGCTTTGTATTAGTTGAGAAAAAGGGATGTTGACGACATAAATAATATATAGGATAGTTTTATATTTTTGAATCACAACTTTTTATTTTTAGTACCACGTCTTACTACTCGTTCGGGTTATACACCTATTTACTAATTACGCTAATAGGT
The DNA here is from genome assembly GCA_902155825.1 of Timema genevievae. NCBI lineage: Eukaryota > Metazoa > Arthropoda > Insecta > Phasmatodea > Timematidae > Timema > Timema genevievae. Next base: position 267,653 of record CABFWO010000482.1, read on the forward strand.
TAGGGATTAAGAAAGTTGAATTTAGAGGAAGTCTACCCGCATTTGCATGGAAGACTATTTATAAAAACACTGAGTACATCCCACCGGGATTCGAACCACGATCTTCCCATTATTGGCAGTCTAGTCTATTGCAAGAGTGAGGCCTTAGACCATACGACCACTGAAACGGGTTAGTCACAACTAAAATCAATGGTACGGTGCACCGCACAGACTGTCTCCCACTTTAATTTTGAAATAGAGACATTAAAAACTCGAAAGATTTGTTAAAGGAAATAATATGTCTATACATTGTTGAAGAAACATCACACCAAAGATCATAAAAGAAATAATCTAAACTGTTACTTACTTCCTCTATGGCATTAGGAAAACTGTCATAGAAAAGTTGAGACAAGAGAAACATCTTTGTCCGCCAAAGAGCATAAGAATTAAATTAATTTTCAGACCTGAATTTAAAATTATGCATTTGCTTATAGCTTATAAATCGTTGGTTTTAAAAATACATTTCAAATTTTAAAAAAATTATCTTTAACGGCTCCACAACTTTTCTATCATAAGTTATTTTGTATTTCAAATAGTTGCAGAGATATTATCAAAATTGAAAAATTTCACCCATTGAAAGTACCCTCAAAGTAATTTTCATGAGAAAATGAGAATTGCCTGCCATCTTGTTTATAATGATAAACCTTGGTCCCGGCACAGATTTATCTGATTACCCAAACCCTTCCTTCACCCCTGACAAGACGTGTATTAATCACATCTTGTGAATGTGAGGAATGCCAGGCCTCCACCGTGGTTCGGATCCCACGTTAAACTGTAGGTCCTCCATTTCATCTCACAATCACCCTACCATTGCACATTAGCGTAAGTGCGTATAACCCGAACAGGTAGTAAGACGCGGTGCTAATAATAATAATAATAATAATAATAATAATAATAATAATAATAATAATAATAATAATATAATGATAAACCGTGTCTAGCCATAAAGTGTGATCAAAATCGTTAGAGCTAGTTTGAAGAAAATCAATCGATTTTTTTCCCCTTAAGTAAACTACCTTTAAATTTAGGATTGGACATCTAATACCAAAAACCCTCGGGAGGAACTTATGAAAACCCCATATATCAAGTTTTAGCCTACTCGATTAAACAGTTTCAGCTCTAGCCCGAAGTACAGAGAGAAAGCATTTCGAAAATAAGTTTTTTGTTTTTTTAAGGAGTCATGAAAAGTCACCAATTATCAAAATATTGTGTTTGATTTTTTTTAATCACAATACTTTCTCTTCGAGAATATTTAGCACCGCGTCTTACTACCCGTTCGGGTTATACGCATAAGTACTAATTACGCTAATGGACTAGGAATTGGGAGGGTTGACTTTAGAGGAAGTGAACCCGCATTTGCGTCGAGGGAGAGTGGAAAACCATTTAGGNAGGAAAAGCCACTCCCAGTTCACCCGACCGAGATTCGAACCTCGATCTCCCCGTCCTCGGCGGTCGAGCTCAACACGACTGGCGCGGTAGCCAACTGCGCCACCGAGGCGGGTCCAGATGTAGAGAGAAAGTAAAAAGTTATCAATGTAAATTCATACCTTATCGTCATATTTTAAAAGATTTATTTGTAGCATTGTTTTAAATTCCGTATGGATAGTAAAAAATCTAAGTTTAGCTCAAACCTCAGTTTAGGTTACAACATGACACCCATTACTTCTAGCTTTATTCAGTAATTTAACATGTGTTGCTCAGTGTGATTAAAAATAACCTGGGGCTAGAGGAAAACGTTCAGCTTGTTTTAAGGGCATTTACACCTGTTGCTGAACATACAATCAACATCACCGAACTTTAAAAAAACAAACCCGTTTACATTTCCAAATGAATTAGCTGATTTAAATAACTTTGTTTGAATAGAGAAGTCACATCTCCCTTGAAGTAATTAGACTTTTGGGCCTGCCCTTAAAGCTATTAGCAGGTAAAATGTTTACTATTTACCAAACAGATCTCTAAATATAAAATTGTATTTTGTTTAAATTACAATACAAAAATTTAGTTTTCTCGAGCGGAGAGAGATCCTGTTTTAACCCAACGGTTTGGCATTTCGTCTGTCTGTCACGCGATTACTGTCAAATAGTTGGACTATTTTTTATGAAATTAGACAAGGGCGTTCTTAAAACCAAGGTCAAGTTACGTTTATATACAGGGTTTGTGATCTGGTTATTCATCCAAATATGGTGGCCGCTCAGAAAGTGTTCTATTTTATAGCTCACTTCAAACAATCGCTCGACAGCCTTGGGTGTATTTATTTGAATTTTGACGTCTATTACGAGACTTCCGTCTAAAAACCATGTGAGCAAAGTGTTATTATCTATGAATATAATGTTCTATTGAAAATTATATTAATTCCTCCAAGGAAAAATATCAACTTCAAATCCAAAGAGAAATTGTAGGATATATTTTAACTTGAAATACAAAGATAAATCTTAAGACTTTATTTAGTAAAGGATAAGAAAATAGAGGGAGCGAGGTCTACTCTTCACAGAACTACTGGTATACTGTCCAACACTTTAGCTCAGTCGGTAGCGTGTCTGTCTACTGAGCTAAGGGTACCGGGTTCGACTCCTGGGATGGCCTAAAAATTATCATTGGTGAAATGTGGGTTTACTGTTTCACAAGTGATGAATTAACGTCAGGGGGCAGGATGTTTTGTCTGTACTTGATTAAATTTAGTTTATAAGTAGTCGTGTGGTGATAGTTGGTTCATTAAATATAAGTTAAATACCTCAAATAAATGAAAAATTATTAGTATACCCTGGTTAACAGTGAATTAAGCCATTGAACACAGTGAAATAGAATATTATAATGCTGAATTTTCGTTAAATGCGCTATTATTATTATTATTATTAATATTATTAGGTGTTCTGTCTTACGACAGGTCCATTCCTTTTGTCAGTGAACTTAGACCTTCTGCCTTCATCTCCCAGAATTTTCTTCTTTCCTTCAATTCCTCCAATATTTTAATCCTCATTATTCCTAAGCTCCTCTTTCCCTCTATATAGTATATGAGTAGAAAAAGTACGGTTAGCTGCACCGTGGGAGAAACCAGACGGTCAAGGCCAAGGTGTTTGGTTGATTTCAACCCCCCTACAAAAGTATGATTAACCATATATTTTGGATCCACTTCAGTGGCCGCATGGTCTAAGGCGCTATTCGCGCAGCAGACTAGACTGCCAATGACGGGGAGATCGAGGTTTTAATCTCGGTCGTGTGTAGTACTAAGTTTTTTTTTCTTTCAAAATGGCTTTCCGATCTCCCTCCACATAAATATGGGTACACTTCCTCTAAATATAACATTCCAAGCCCCTCAAACAATTAGTGTAATTAGTACATGAGCGTATAACCCGAACGGGTAGTAAAACTTGTTGCAAATAAATATTTATATTTTGGTATTCTTCTACAATTCCTGGGCTAGTAACTTATTGGATTTTTTTTAAACTCATAACTTTTAAAAAACCCAGAAATATGTTTAAAGAAACTTTAAATTTCTTCCAGGGTAATTTAATGTCTAAGAAAAATCATAACCACCTCATGATGATGTACTTTACTACTAGCCACCACAAATGGTAACCCTCCCTCCTCAACCCAAAAATTAATCTGGTTACAGCCCTTTACAAGATACCCTGTTGAAGATATAATCTCCTATCTTAGATTAAAAAGTTGAACACACTACCACCTATATGATAGATAATGTGACCATTATATAAAGCCCGACCATGAATCAAGTGATAGTTCGTATCACTTGTTACCTCTCTTATTCTTTAAGACCTTGTGTAATTAATCAAATAATTGTCTCTTTATTAGATAATCCTCGCTTGGAAAAAAAAAAGAGTCATTAGTTGATCTTGTAGTATATGACGAATTTTCGCCATCACGATATTACTGTAATGTCACCTCAAGCTGTTCTAATAGCGGCAATAAGAGTGAGAAATTACACCATCAATTAGCTGCTGTTGAGAATATTGCAGTGTTACCTCCCAGGGAGAAACTTGATCATCTTGATACCATCTGCCAGTGCATGAATGCAACAATATATTAGATAGTGATAACTCTCGCAATTATAGCTTCATATCGAGATTCACTATAGCAAAACAAGCCGGAAATATATTAGAAAGAACTCCGTCCAAGGTTTAGTTTGTGAGAAACATGACTCCTGAGACATGGCTCACTTAGTGCAACCCACCTCGGTGGCGTAGTTGACTAACGTGCTAGTCGTGTTGAGTTCGACTGCTGAGGGCGGGGAGATCAAGGCTCGAATCTCGGTCGGGTGAACTGGGAGTGATTTTTCCTAAATGGTTTTCCACTCTCACTCCACGCAAGTGCGGGTTCACTTCCTCTAAATTCAACCTTCCCAATTCCTAATCCATTAGCGTAATTAGTATTTAAGCGTATAACCCGAACGGTTAGTAAGACGCGGTGCTAAATAATAATAATAATAACTTAGTGCAGAACAAAAACGTAATCATATGGCGAGCTTTAAGCCAATAACCAGATTTCAGCCTCATTGGCGTTGCTCGCTCGGTGCGACTCGAAAATGACTTCAGCTTTCCTTTTTCTGCGCGACAACATCTTCTTGAGATACCTAATCAAATGTCAAAACCTACCGATGGAATATCTGCGCATGCGCCTAAACAAACTGACTCGATCAGTGCGCATGCGCGTGTGCATCTACAAAGCGAGATGTTAGTAAGACAACTATATCAACAGTTGTGAAATGATCTGAAATAATGTTTGCCGTTCTTGTTATTTCTTGATTTGTTTCTCGATACAGCAAATAATTAAAAAACATCCGTCGTGATAGTAATCTTAAAGATCAATCTATCCACTAGAAAATAAAATATGTTTATAATAATATGTTTTTAATTTTTTAAACGCCTTTAAAAGTTTAGCAAGGAGAGATAATAATATCATATTTAAGAATCAATAAAAATGTTATGATAAATAAAAGTTCTCAAAGAAGCTTGTATTAAATATTAAACAAGCTTGTAAAATATACATAAAACACTATTAAATTTTATTTCTTGAAAAATGAATTATCATATAAAATATTTAGCATGAGAGCCTTTGTAACAATATAAAAACATATTCAAATTAAGACATAATTTATTTAAAATTGTATTTATTTAGCACCACGTCTTACTACCCGTTCGGGTTATACACTTAAACACTAACTACTTTAATGGGCTAGGAATTGGGAAGGATGAATTTAGAGGAAGTGAACCCGCATTTGCGTGGAGGGAGAGTGGAAAACCATTTAGGAACAACCACCCCCCAGTTACCCGACCGAAATTCGAACCTTGATCTCCCTGTCCTCGGCAGTCTAGCCCAACACGAAACAAGCGCGTTAGCTAGCTGCGCCACCGAGGCGGGGCATTTAAAATTAATCAGGCTCGTGAACAATGGTAAAATTGATTCTTTATATTATTAACTTTAATATTTTCATAATACTTTAGAACTGTGAATGATGTTGTCTATTAAATGTTATATACTTGATTAAAGCAGAAATAATAAGTTAAATGTGTGTTATAAAGATTGTAAATTGGTATTAGTTGAATTTATTTAGAAATTAGAAAGATTAACAAAAGTAAAAAGGGTGGAGATTACAGATTGATGATTCCTTAGTTTTGGTTCCCGCTCTCCATGTGTCAAAAAGCTGCGTGATTGGCCAAGCGGCCAAAATTTGACGAAGTTAGTTTCGACGTAATTCTACATCATCAATAAAGAAACACAAACAAAACATGATTAAACCAAACTTCGCCTTGAATACAAACCGTTGATCTTCTAGTACGCTATTGGAAGAAAGTCGCACGTGTTGACGATTGACTCGCTACTAGGTCGAGGTCTTTTCCCTGAATAGGCCAATCAGCGAAGAGCATTGAGTACAGCCAAATTAGTCCTTAGAGCTTATGGGGGATTGTAGGGGGTGGTGGTGGGCAGGTGACTCAAAAAAGTTACAATAAAACTGGCGAAACCCCTTAGGAAAAGCTTTTTTCCCCATTTTTTACAATTTTGTTTCATTCTTTATCTAACCTGGTTAGTCCTTCTACTTTTCCGACGAACTTTTAACTTTGTCTAAGCTCCCTCCAGAGTAACACTGCTATAAAACGTGTACTGATAGAAACTATTTCTTGAAATGAATTTTTTTATGTAAAATTTGATAAGACGTCAACATGAAAATTACAAGTCTATTGGTTTAATGCAATTAACATAATTTAAAAACTAATTTATCGGTAAATCCCAATTTAAATTTGTTTTGAACTTCAATCTATTTTTGAAGTTCTTCCTACTCTAGGTATTTAACGGTTATATTTCGAAAATTATTAAATATTGAAGAGGAGAGCTAATTTTAATCAGAGCTAGCTATTAAAAGGTTATGAAAAAATGTGTGTAGTGATTAATCAAAGTTTTATTTTGAGCGATTATTTAGTGGTAGTTCATCGTCATCACAACACTTTTTAATGAAATAATGTTTGGTTAAATATGACTGAATAAAATATATTGTACACTATGTTTACCCTGAAAGGTAATGAAGATAAATAAATGCTCAGTATTTTTGAATATTATTTCTTCATTGTATAATAACAATAAGTTTTAGTTCATAAATATTTTTCATCCAAAATTAACTAAACAGATTTGTTCTGAAACATATCTGTACTGAATGTTGTATTATAACGTGGATTACTGAAGTAATGTATACTCCATTTACCCTGAAAGGTAACAAACTTGCCTTGACTGTTCAAAACATGACCATCTTTAATAGTAGAAACAAGCAAGGTAAGTTTGTTATCTTTCAGGGTAAACGGAGTTTATATCAATTAAATAAGATAAAATTTGATACAAACTTCAGTACGAAATTAATATGCTTCAAACTAAATTTGTTTCACTAGTTTTTAGTAAAAATATGTTCGCAAAACGAATTTATGATTGTATGAGACATAGGCCCTAGATTTCAAAAATATTGAGAAAATGTGTTTATCTTCTTTAAGAACAAACTCAATCCAAGATACCTATTATGTAACCAAAATACCATTTTAAAGTTTCCATGACAAGGTTTCACAAATATTGTTTCGCGGTTGAAAAAACCGGAATTAATCTTAGTTAGCAAAGAATGTATATTTCCTTCCATTTATATTTTTGCCAATGATTCGATCTTGATAAATTATTACTTTGAAATTAGATGTGAATAAATTGTTTTAAACTAAAGTATGTATTTTTTTAAATATGTTTCTCTTTTCAAATAAACAGTGGGGGGTAGTCGTTTTTAATTTAATGCCTATATGATTATTTTGTTATATTTTGTAAATGGGATCGTACTCATTTTATAACAGGCCTACAATTTTATAATATTATAGGTTTATTGAAATTTTTAATAATTCACATAAATTAACTAAGCAATTTTTGAAACGTTTATACAAATTACTCAATTTACACTTTCTACCTGATTTTCCTACCTGATTTGTTTTAACGTGCCTATCTTAGTAATTTTACAAACAAACCAAATGGAAAAACAATAATTCAGGTTTTCAGATAAGTGTTTTTTCTTAAATGGTATTAATCTCGCCCTCCACGCAAATGCGGGTACAAGTCCTCTAAATTTAACCTTCCTAACCCATAACACATTAGTGTAATTAGTACATAGGTGTATAACCAGAACTTATAGAGAAATCTGGTGGCAACAAAAAAGTACTCAATACGCTTATGTATTAGGGATGAGGAAGATGGAATTTTTAGGAAGTATATCGCATTTGTGTTGAGGGAAAGTGGGAAAACCATTTAGGAAAACCACTCTTAGTACAGGCGAACGGGATTCAAACCCCGATTTCCCTGTCTTCGGCAATCAATATATTACAATAGTTACGTCTTGGTACATTCGGCCACCGAATTAGGTAAAACAATTATTTTTTTGTGTTGGTGACCTGGCGGTCTAGGGGTAAGGTGTCAAGACTTCTGTGCTGGGGGTCCGGGGTTTAATCCTTGGTCCCGGCACAGATTTATCTGATTGCCAAAACCCTTCCTTCACCTCTGACAAGACGTGTATTAATCACAACTTGTGAATGTGAGGAATGCCAGGCCTCCACCGTGGTTCGGATCCCACGTTAAACTGTAGGTCCTCCATTTCATATCACAATCACCCTACCATCACACATTAGCGTAAGTGCGTATAACCCGAACGGTTAGTAAGACGCGGTGTTAGTAATAATATTTTGTGTTTAAAGAAACACAATGCAACAAAGGATGGAACAGGAGGGGCGCAATCAAGCTCCCCTCTCACATAGAAAATAATAAAAACTATTGAAACCAATAATTCAATGTTGTAAAGAATGACTAGAACCTCCCTCGTTCTATCTCCTACATGAACTAATTAATCAATGTCTTGCTTATTTAGCACATTATACCTATGTTGCAAGTGGCTTAAGGCTCTCCAGTGAGTTTAGTATATTAACCAATTATTTGTATTAAGATACATATTTTGTATATTATTACCCACTAAAATATTTTTGGCCCATATACATATTAATTTATTTTATTGTGATAGGGACTTTTTATTTTGTATTTTTTTTTATTAAAATTACAAAATTGTTACTCAAAATTGTGTTTTTGCTTTAAAGTCCCTCTTTTTATATTATTATTAATTAATTAAAAATATTTTATAAATTAGCATGATTAGCATATTATTAAGATTATTATAAATTAAAATTATTAGATTTTTACTTGAAGGGACGTTATGAAAATCAATCCCCACCCCCCTCGATAGCAGGCCCTGTATCTAGGTCCGTGAAGTTGGCAGCACCCATAACAGCACAGATTGTGACACTTATGCCAATATTTTGTGGGATCCGCCCTTGAATATAACAAAATACTATAAAAGTCCATGCATATATTACATTTTATTTTCTAACTTTTATCCACGACTGACTTTAATACTATGAATTTTATTTTGTATGTTCTAGTAGTGATTGAAGGGAATATGTTTATTTTTCCAACTTTTGATGAACTAAATTCACTCGTGGCTCAAACGTCATGTAGTCACCGTTATACTCTGAAACTATGCCAACTCTAACAGTTTCCATCAAGTTTGGGTATTCATGCGTAGCCAGCCAGCTCTTCACAAAGAACATTTCCAAAAGTGTTCCAAAACACACAATTTTGTACTTCTGAGTATTAATATAAATATAATTTAATATTAAAAAATAAAGTGTGTTGCTATGAATATTAAATTTGCAATATATTTACTAAAGGAAATCAAATTACTTAACACTTCAAGGTACGGTAAATGATATACGAGTATTATAAGGGTATTTCATTTTAATATATTTAATCAAAAAAAGTTTTAAAACTACATTTAATTTATAAGTTCACATTTACATGAATATTAAATTTAGTTTAAGTATTTAATTTTTTTATTAAAAAACGTTATGAATTCAATCCATGAATGTGGGCTGTGAAGAGGGTTTAGGGTGTGAGGTGTTGTTTAATAAAGTTTAGCTTTTGATCTAATTTACGCATTTCAACCAAAATTGGTACATAAATATTATTTGTTCAGAACAAAATTATATATAGCTATTTGAACTTTGAGTTTAACCATTCTCTAGTAAGTGATGATAAATCACTCGAAAAACCCTATAAGTTATCATATTCAAACCAAATGGATAATAAAAAATTAAAGATGAAAATCAAAAATTATACCCACAGTAGGACAACACTTTGTAAAATTAAAATTTCAAATAACTTTGACAAAACTTTAGGTGGGAATGCAGGGAACGTGAGAAAGGGCAAGTGTGTTTGCAGTTTTTATACCAAAACATCGTTTGGGTAAAAATAAATCAAATATTGCTTCTATAAACAGATATAGTTCAATTTTATTCAAAGTTGTTGAATATCCGTCAAGAGCATAGCGGCATTAGATACATTTTAAATTAAGAGAAAAAGTTTTTATGAAATTCCAGGACACCCTTGACAAGATATCCAAGGAATGTTGTGGTCATCACATGAATAAAATTAAACTCTATAGAAGCAATATTTGATTTTTTTGACCAAAAAAATGTTTAAATATAAAACTGCTAAAACCCTCATATTTTCTCACGTTCTCTGCAACCTCGCTTTAAGGCGATTGGCCCTTTTCATTTGGCGTGTAAATGCAGAACCATGGGAACAAAAGATTATCTTCTGAATTTTTTTGTTTTGCAATTTTATTTTCGGAAATGGTTTGTTAAAGAATAGAAGCATGTTGATTATATTATACCTTTTGTATACACACCTCCTCTATAATTTTAAGAGTGATCAAATATCGATAATTTTGACATTTATAAATAGAAAACTGCCGGCTTCTTAACAAAAAATAAGAAAATGTAACACCTAATAAACATCGATACATTATCTTATAGGATGTGTTGAAAATATTAATATAAACATTTCACTCGTTCTCGAGAAAACTGATATTTCCAAACGTAAGATTTTTCCGCAAGACCTGCCCGGTAGCTAGCGCCATCAACCTTTTCCGTGATCCATCTGTTCTTGTTGGCGCAGAAGGATAATTTGGTCGGTTGTGAAGCAAACCTTTCACCCTCCCACCCACCATCCCACAAAATAGGTTTTAGACTTGCACTGGCAGGGACAAGGGCCTTAATATATTAAATACATATAAATACGACTCATATTAAATATGAGTCTTATATTTAAAATAAAAAAATAATATTCACGGATTAAGATGCCCAAAATTTCAATAAGTAACAAGAATGTGTTTCAAAATCAAATCAAATATTTTTTAACTCATTAATATAAGAGCTAGCAGTGACTCAGTTTAGTCAAATTTATCTGACGCTTCCTTAGGTTAGGTCAAGTAGGATTTTGTTAGTAAGAACCTTTTAGAAAATACAAACACATATTTTTTCGCTGTCAACTTTGGTATTGTTTTACTGTATTACTGGCGTTATTTTATAGATACAGTCCGTCCACCCTGAAAGGTAGCAGGTTTACCATGCACGTTACTACTATGGCGTAGCTTATAAGAAATGGGTCATAGTATAACTCATCAAGGAGAGAATTTAGTCGCTACCTTTCAGGGTGGACGAAGTTTACAGTCTTAAGTTTCAAAGAAGAGCTTTATCTGACAGATAAAATAGTTACTAGATCTACTTCCATGTATTCATAAATCAAGACATGTGATCTGAAGCTGCTCACTTTTTATGGATATTATGAATACCTATAACACTAAATAAATAGAAAATGTCATCAATTTTGACAGCAAATTTTTGTGTATTTTATAAAAGCCTCTTACCCTGAAAATCGGAATTTATTGATAGTATATACGAAAGTCTACAGCTGAAGATCACATAATTTGACGTATGAATACGTAAATAATTTTTGTAGCGCTACGTCTTATTACCCGCTCTGTTAATACACCTAGCTACACTAATGTGTTAGGGATTAGGAATATCTTAATTTTAGAGGAAGTGCACCCGCATTTGCGTGAAGAGAGATAAGAGTGGAAAGCCATTTAGGAAAACCACCCTCAGTGCACCCGATCTCCCCCGTCTTCGGCAGTAAGATTATGGTTTATTCCAATAGTAGCACCTTATACCATGTGGCCACCGAAGCGGCTTATACGTTAAAATAGATCGAATGCTTTTTTTTAGCTGTCGGATCAGGTTTTACCTATGGATTGTCCAATTACTAGAAATTATTCTTTTTATAACTAAAACAAAACAATAAAGTTCTATCGCGTACGGGTTTAGACTGTCAGAACAGACTCGCGCAAACTTTGACTTTTTGAAACACCCTGTACGATAACTAATGCAAGAGTGAAGTCGGGAAAGCTATAGAAGTTACAAGTAAACTTTCTCGACTCGTGAAAAGAGAAAGTTGGGATGAGTCAGTTTTAGAGAACAAGGTCTCAGTCCCTGAAGAGGACATTGTTTTCTTACACATCAAGCGAAATGACACTGTATTAAGGCCAAACTTGGGTAAAAAGACGGTGTCACTTTTATTAACGGTTTGAAACACGCCCAACATGTTTAGGGCTCTGTAAAAAATGTTATTGAGGGCTCGTAGGAAAATGCTCAGGACTTTGAAAGAGTTATTTAATATCTTTCGTAAAGATATTGTTTTAAAAGTTGGGTAGTTCCACGATAGCTTATTAGGAAGGTTAGTTCATAAAATTTGTACCAAACAATATTTTACTAAGAACTTTGTTTTTAAAGTTTGTACCAAACAATAGTTTATTAGGAAGGTTAGTTCATAAAGTTTGTACAAAACAATATTTTATTAGGAAAGTTAGCTAGTTCATAAAGGTTGTACCAAACAATAGTTTATTAGGAAGGTTAGTTTATAAAGTTTGTACCAAATAATAGTTTATTAGGAAGGATAGTTTATAAAGTTTTTTGGATAGTTTATAAAGTTCATACTAAACAATAGTGTGCACAGTGTCCCGTTTGGGTTATCCCCATACGTACATTAATTTATATGGAAGGAAGAATTTAAATTAATTGTACCGTATTTTCTTAGCGGGAGGGTGGGAAACCTTTGAGAAAAATCACCCTCAATACACTCAACCAAAATTAGAAGCCCGATCTGCCCATGAACGGCGATCTATCTCATTAAGAGAGTGACCGTGGAGACCGTATGAGTACCAATGCGTTTTCACTTTATTACTAATTCATTAAGACTTTTACTACCTCGTGGGAGTTAGTTTTTTAACAAGATTTTGACAGTAATATTTATATAAAAAAGGGAATTGATTATTTTGTATGGTAGTTATGGTAAAGTTGCTAGAAACAGTTTTTCAAACTTCTACACAAGGTTTCAATACGATGTGTCTCACAATTTTACTATATTATATTTTTTTGTAAAAGATCAAATCTTAAGTTATACTTTTTTTAAATCAAATAATCAGAACAGATTGAAGGAGAATTCGTTTTTGTATAGTTTCCACTAGAATTGTTTTGGTGTGTTCTATTTCTATTCACTTCATTTATAATAAATGATCTCCTTGCCTTGAGCCAAGTATTTCCCTCGCTTCAATAAAAAGAAAAGTGGGGGAGCTTTCGCGTGTCCATTACACTCTAAGTTGATTTATAGCTTCCGCAAGCTCTAAACATGGACTATCACAACCCCTAAAGGTCGTGTAAACAAACCACAAAACAAAATAACCTTTTCAAAATAATAATGTAACTTTTTCTTTTTCCATCTAAGAATATTTTTACTTTCTCATTATTAGAAAGAATCTTAGTTGTGAAAATTGTGACCTCTAGATTATGATGTATCTTGACGTATTATGCACCCTTGTTCTCAAAAAATAATTTTTTATAATTATATATGTTACCATTTGTAACTTTCTGTTATCTCTCTGTTTGTTTGCTATCTGTACATCTGTGTGTCGGTCATACCTCGATGTGAAATCATAATTTTAAACTTACTTCTAGATTTAAGGATGATTTATCGATAAAAAAGTAATCAGATTTTATTATTATTTTTGTTGTTGTTGTTATTGTTGTTGTTGTTGTTGTTGTTGTTGTTGCTAGAAACTATTTTGTTTGAAATGCATATCTGCCGAGTATTTTACGCGATCACTATACTTGTTTTTATTTTGAGAAAAATTAATTTACTTAGGACTTTGTTTTTAAAATTCAAAATTTTGTAAAAAAATTTCAAAAAAGTTGGTTCAAAATTAGTATCTAGGGAGTGTTCCACAAAATAAATAACAGTGTAGGTTTCCCGGAGAGAAATTCATCCATGGATAGTTTACTGAAAGCTATGTTTGTCACCCGTTCGAACTATACGCATATATACTGATTGGTATTATGTTAATGTGTTAAGGATGCGGATGGTTCAATTTAGCGGAAGTGTACCTGCATTTGCATGGAAAGCTATATATTAAAACCAATCCTCAGTAGCATACACCGAACCGGGATTCTAGCTCCGATATTTCTGACATCGATAGTCCATTCTATTGCGAGTTTGACGCGTTAGTTAGACATTAAGACCGATAAATATAACTAAAGAGTCAATTAATAGTATTATTACCCAACTTTATATACAAATTACTCCCCAAAAATGTTTTCTGTCAAAATTCCAGTTGCCAGATTATTAAGCGTTTACAAAATAGCCTTGCTCAAGAAACCACCTCTCGGTTTATTAATAGGTATATTAGATATAAGTTCTGATGACGGGAAGATTGGAGTTCAAATCCCGGTCGCATCTACTGAGGCTGGTTTTTTCTAAATGGTTTCCCAGTCTCCTACCAAGCAAGTACAGATAGACTACCTATAAAATGCTTACTTCCTCATCCCTACTCCATTAGAGTAATTATTGTATATGCGTATAACCTGAACAGGTGTTAAGACGTGGTGATAGAAAAAAGATAAGTTTGTTTTGTTTTTTTATTTTAATATATTAATTTTTGCTAACAAACTAAGATGTAACCACTGGTCCGAGAAGTCTTACATACACCCCCATTTTCTTAGGACTGGATTTCCGACAAAAAATTATTATAGCTACTTTCAGATATTCATAAGTGAAGTCATGTGATCTTCAATTGTCACTAGTGATAGATATTATCAATACTTATAAAATAACACTAAAAATATAATTAAAATGATAACACTGTTGATTAAAATAAAAGGTTATATTTGATAAAAGGTGCTCCAACTATCTTCTATATTAATAAAATGAAGAATATGTCTGTCTGTCATGAATATTGCGCGATATCTACCTCAAGGAGAGGGCTTAAAATTAAAAAAAATAGTAGCCCCTGTACACTAACATGTGCACCTAGAAGACAGAATTTTAAAATGTGTACTAGATTTGTTTTTAAATTAATTTAAAGCCGACATACAACATTTCTCCCGGGCAACTCCGGGTACTACAGCTAGTTGGTAATAAAATCGAGGTACAAAGGTTATCCGTGGGTTGAACGGTTCTTCCTCTCAAAGATAAAGAATGTGACACCTCGATTGATCATCGTCACATCAAGAAAATGACTACTGTTCAGATCGTGACCAAAGATATCAATGATCGCTGGAAGCAGTTTAAACTAAAGCCCTGTGCACACGACAGAATTTACTGTGGCCTTAATATGACGTAGTATGAATAACCAAGTTTGCACTAAATAGACTTTAACCGAAGTGGGCTACAATAGTAGCATAATAATTCCACCTCTATTCACGTGAAAACAACAATACTTGCATGCAAAATATTAACTTGATTTAGTTTGCACAACATTCCGATAAAACAAAAGTATTAATTGAGTTAATATTTGTGTAATAAATATTAAGAGCGTGACTGTGACGGAGTAAGAAGGAGCATCTGGCAGCATCTACAATCCAGCGTTACAAAATGAGTCGTATATTTGGGGGAAGATTGGCCACGTGCAAACAAGAGAATGACAGCGCTATTTTCCCCGCTCGCTTACCTGCTAAAAACTTCAAATCCAAAGAGAAATTAAGGCTTCGATTCCAGGCATTGCCGGAAAAATTTATGATTGGTGAAATGTAGTTTTACTCTTTCACAGTGATGAATTAACGGCTGGGGTTAGGATGTGGTGTCTATTCTAGATTTAAGTTGGTTTATAAGTAGTGTGCAAATGTAATCAGTTTGTTCAGAAAATGTCCGTTAAACACCTAAAATAAATTGGAGGGGGTATTGAAAACGAAAGACTAGAGTATCGATAAGAACATGACATATTCTTAACACGACGTACTTAGCATTTTTTGAACGGAGGGAGAGAGTTCTCATGCTCACAAAACTACTAGTTTAAAAGTTTTTATTTGAAATGCCGTGTGAAGATGGTGCTAGGAATAGGAGAAGACATCAATCAGTTGAAAGACAGGTCGATCCAGGAAGGTGAGTACCAATATAAATGGGCGGCTATAAAAAAAAATAGCTCAGAGTAATAAAAAGAGGGATCAAAGCTATCAAAAATGTCAAAAACAAATAAATTTTAAATAAGGGTAAAAAACCCATCAAAAATGTCGGTAGGTTTTAGGTTGTCAGATTATGGCCGTGTGTTTAAATTATATGCGATATTCATCTGAACAGTATTTTTTCCCCAACGGAAAGATTGTTTTTGAATTGGAAAGTCTGTTTTTATAACGTTTAAAAGTGCCAAAGATACTTTTCAACTATTTTAAACATTTTATGTAGAGTTTATTTTAGCACCGCGTTAGGGTTATTCGCTTATGTGCTAATTACGCTAATAATTTTAGGCACGAGGAAGGTTATATTTATTGGAAGAGTACCCGTATTTGAGTGGAGGCAGAGTGGAAAAACCACTATGGAAAAATCACCTTCAGTACAACCGAACGAAATTCGAACCTCGATTTCCCCGTCATGGGCAGTCTAGTCTACTGCAAGAGTAGCGCGTTAGACCATGCGGCCACCGAAGCGGGTTATGTTATTGTTTATTAAACATTTGTACACTATTGATTAAAAAAACTTTTGTTCTAAAAATAATTTCAGAGGTCTTCTCTAATATTTGTATTGATATCTAAAACAATGATACGATGTTTATTGAATCTTTTCTAATTTGAATTAATAATATGTTTTCATATTTCTCTATAAAATTCCTAACCCCACAATATTTATTTGTTTGCTCGAGGTTAATGGTATTCACTCTCAATAGATGAAATATTATAGTTTTTGGTCCACAAAACAGCCTAGCAGTTTCAAATTTATGTTTATACATTGTGATTATTATGATTTCGTTTAGTGATAGGTATTTTATTTCATTTGTAATATGTTTACAACTTCATATTAATATTAAAGCATACCGACGGTAAATAAATTAAATGCTACCAATTTAATAGTACAAATAGAATTAGAAACATGTAACTAAAAAAGGGGGAAAGATTGTCAATAAATATTGTAACTATTATAATAGTTAATGATTAATGTTAACGAATTTTCCTAATCATATAACATTGTAATTTAAATAAGTAAATTAAAATTGCCAATTTACTTGATTTAATTTCAGTCGTAGAATAATAGTAACGTTTTGAAAAAGCTCGTAATAATTTATTTACCAAGAGGGCTGTGGTTTTACCTCTTCGACAAAAAACAAGATCAAAACATAAACATGATAACGTGATGACTCTAATCAAATCACGAGGTTTCAGCGCGATCCGATTTGTTTGTTTGGCACGAGTTGAAATAGTGACAGCTTTGTCTACTCTGCACCACAACGTTTTTCTTGTGAGATCCAATCAACGTTCACAACTATTTGACTCTATTTATAACGAATGCAATGTTTAACTAAAAGATAGGTCACGTCGAGTGTGTTTGAAACCATTTAAAACAACACATTAAAATGGTAGATACGTGTGTCTATTTGTGTTTAGTTGTTAGTTATGTCGCGACACAGACCTCATTGAATATACAAATAATATAATAATATACATAATAAATAGTTGTTTATAGTGTCCGTTCTGGTTATACGTGTGTAAATTAATTACACTAATGTGTTAGAGATGAGGAAGGTTGAATTTGGAGGAAGCATATCCCCATTTGCGTAGATGGACTGTGGAATGTCGGTCATGAGCATAGCAGCATTAGATGAGAGTATTTTTTTAAACAGCGAGAAAAAGTTGTCGTTAAATTCCGGTAGACGCTTAGCAGATATTCAAGAACTGTTGATATCACCTTGGGAAGAAAATTAAAATCTATGTTCCCACTGGAGAATTATTTGGTTTATTTTGACTTAAAAAAAGTTTTGATATAAAAACTGTAAAAATACTGCCCCTCCTTGCGTTTCCTACACTTTCATCTCGAGGGTAAACCTTGTCTGGCCTTTTTTTTTTCGGTAGCTGGGAGGTTGGGGCTCGAATCTTGGCCGAGTTTACAGATGGTGATTTTTCCTAAATGGTTTACGACTCTCTCTCTTTCTTCACGTAAA
This sequence comes from Timema genevievae, assembly GCA_902155825.1. NCBI lineage: Eukaryota > Metazoa > Arthropoda > Insecta > Phasmatodea > Timematidae > Timema > Timema genevievae. The sequence goes on from CABFWO010000482.1 coordinate 285,585, forward strand.
TGTAGGTGTATTTCCTTTTAAATTATACCTTTATTATCTCTACAACCCCATTACGATACCCTAAACGTGTGTCTTCTCCCGACTCAAATAAAACGAAGGGCTGTGAAATAAAGGGTCAGTCCCTCTGTGATTTTATCCTTAAACAACACGTCATTGGTGAGAGCATCAAATATCCATTTTTATCTCGGTCCTTGGTTTTACTACATTTCCTTTGATGAAACCGTCGAATACAATAATGACGGCACACCACTTTAAATATCTCTGATAATCAATAGCTAACCCTCGATTTAAGAAAGGCGTATTGAATTTTTAGAGGGTTTTTTTTCCCCTCGGGACGGTGTAAAGGATTGAGGATTCAGTCGCCAGTTCATCACTAAAAGAAATTCTGTATTTCTTAACAAGCTAAACGCGTGACTTTTCAGATCATTATCGAAATGTCCTTTCCGCCTCTTCAAATCGAAAGCCTCATTTACTCTCCCCTATTTATACTTTCCCGGTCAACCTTTCCATCCCCAGCAATATTTTATAATATTCTATCATTAGGAAATCCATTATTATTAATAGATGTTCAAATTTAGGATCGAGGTGTCTTACTTTATAAATATTCGCTCAGGATCGCTTTAGGTTTTTATAACTTTACCTAAAGCCATATAATAGGTCAAACCATATTATATTAATATACCCATAGTCAAATTATAGTCAAATTTCAAGTGAGAATGTCAATACCCTTCATTTGTATAGAAACAATATTAATTTTTTTTTTTAATCTATGGATACAAATATATCTCAAAATATAGCAACAAATCGATATCTTGTATTTAAGTTTGCTAAAGATAACAAATAATACATTTTAAAATTGTAAGTATTTCAAAAACCACAAAAAAATATTGCGTCATTTGATATTTTATTTAAAAAGACAAAATACTTGTTTAGGCTGTAGAAATTAACGCTCTGTAATTTTCCTAAAAAAAAAAGTTTAATACCACCTCTGTGGTCTAATGGTCAGAGCTCTTGGCTTCAGATTCAGAGGTCCGGGGTTCGATTCCAAGAGCTTACAGATTTTTCTGTAATCAGTGAGTCTGGAACGGGGTTGGCTCCAGCCTCGTAAGGACAATTGAGGAGGTATTGAATGAAAAGTTAGCGGTTACGGTCTAGAAAACTGAGCTTACCAACCGGGGGGTTCGTTGTGCTGGCCACATGGCACACAAGTTGACAATATCTTTTCCAACAGACGAGGGCCGCTCGGTCGGTATGGCTCGATAGTGGGATGACGCCATGGAGTTAAAATAGTTTAACCTCAAATTATATAACGCTATTAAAACAAAAATGACTACCGATCACTGAGAAAATACTAATCAGACCAGCTGACAGTTCCTGCCAACCGTAAATCATGAAACTCAAAATATACATCTTAGTTCTAACCATCAACTTTGCGTATTAATACCGAAACTGCTTATCTAAAAATGTTAAAATAATTCATATAATCTATTAATTGAATTATTTCTGAAAATAAACAATTCCAGGATTTCTATTTAAAGAGGGATGGGAATTAATGCGAGTTAAGGTACATCTTTTGGAAGTTTTTATAAGAAAAAAATTTGTTTGGTAAAAATAAATTAAATATTGCTGCAATAGATATATTGAATTAAATTTTCAACACATAATTACCTCAACAGTTCTTGAATATCTCTTATGAGCATAGTGACATTTGAACAGAAACTTTATAAACTAAGATTTAAAAACCTGTTTAAAATCCGCAACGCTATAACAAATAATCGAGAACTGTTGAGTTTAAATATTTAGGAATAATTTTAACTAGCAATAACAATATTAGACGTGAAATTAGGAAAAGAGTACATTTGAGAAATGCATGATATTACTCGGTCAGTAAGTTGTTAACCTCTCACCTGTGGTCAAGGAATATAAAACTCAGAATATACAAAATAATAATTTTACCGGTTGTTCTTTAAGGGTGTGAAATGTGGTCTCTTACCTTCCGACGAAAATAAATTTAGGATGTTCGAAAACAAGGAGATTCGGAAGGTATTTTGTCTATCAAAAATTTAGGCTACTGGAGATAAGTAGGAGGTTACAAAATGGTGAGTTACATACCCTGTACTTATTACGAAGCATTGTTTAATCAAATATCGTAAATTACGGTGGGCAGGACATTCAGCGCGAATCGTGTTCAGTGTTTTGACTGGCAAACCCAATGGAAAGAGACCAATGGGAAGACCTAGATGCAGATTGTATGATAAAATTAGAAAGGACCTGAGAAAGAATATAATGAGGTGGACTGAACTAGCGTAAGATAGGGATAGGTGACCTACTTTTGTAAGTGCAGCAATTAACTTTCGAGTTCCTAATGCCATAGAGTAGGTAAGTATGATTTAATCTCTTTCATCCCACTTAAAGTTCTATATTAATCATTTAAATAAAAAATATGTATACTCACCTTTACTAGATATAATTTCTCAGTGACAGACTTGAGTCAGTTATTATGATTGCTGGTGTAAAGTAGTTTGTTGATTCGTGGCTTCTATTACAACTTAGTGTCGTGGAATGTTGACAGGATAAGCAGAAGCTTTGTGGTATATTCTCACCCACTCGATCCTCATTTGATCAATTATACATAAACTCTGCTCTACACACCTCACATGGGAATGTGTTTCCGTTGATACCTTGCTAATGAGTGTTATACTGATTGATGAGAACATATCACAGGTACAGTTTCAACTAACTCCAACTACCATGGCAACACTCAACGATACGACACTGTTCTAATAGTCGTGAAAACCTTTTGTCGAAATGTATTGTGAATTTAAAAAACCCTAATATTGTCCTGCCACGTTATGTAAGAATTGTCAATCGTGTATAGAACAAGTAATAATAATAATAATAATAATACTTAACACCACGTCTTATTATCGGGATACACGCTTCAGTACTAACTACGCTAATGGTCTGGGAATTGAGAAGGTTGAATATAGAGGAAGTGAACCTGCATTTGCTTGGAGGGAGAGTGGAAACCCATTTAGGAAAAATGTTCACCCGAGCAAGATTAGCACCTCGATGTCCACGTCCTCGGCAGTCTAGCTCAACACTAAACTAGCGCGTTAACTAACTGTGCCACCGAGGCGGGTTATGGAACAAATCAGATTGAAAACAATTAGTTTGCTTTAAGGTTGGGAAATCTTAATCATATACAAAAACCAGTTTTACTATTTAATAAAGCATTTTTATGAAAAATTATTATTAGCACCGCGTCTTACTACCCATTCTGGTTATACGCACTTATGCTAATGTGTAATGGTAGGCTGATTGTGAGATGAAATGGTGGACCTACAGTTTAACGTGGGATCCGAACCACGGTGGAGGCCTGGTATTCCACACATTCATAAGTTGTGATTAATACACGTCTTGTCAGAGGTGAAGGAAGGGTTTGAAAATCAGATAAATATGTGCCAGGACCAAGGATTGAACCCGGTCACTATTTGTTATGGGGGAAAAAAATTGCTTGGACAAATACAAATTATAATATAGCTATATTTACCGTTTGGTTTCTATTGAGAACAAATTTGTATATTTCCATGTAGTTTTTTTTTCAACAAAAATATATTGCTCTGTAGTTGTTGTTTTTTACATCTTTTTCTCCAAACTTGTTTCAAAAACAACACTTCCTCTTTCTTTTACTATTCCAAATTCTGAGATCACGCGAGCAATCATATTTTAAACTCGCTCTACTTCAAGTCACTGTATGTTAGAAGTTCTATCACTTCTCATCAGTCATCACTCTTCACGCCCCTCTCCGACCGGCGTCACCCTCTTCGCTACCGTTCTAACCCCGCCCAAACAGTGTAGGATAGAACTTAGAACAACAAGAACTTATGTACAGTTCCGAAAAAAGGAGTAGGGAGAAATGTAATTGTAAAAACCACAAAAAATAAATGGTGCTACAAAATAGTATGTACTTTCCCCTATTATAGTGAGCATATTATAGTGAGCATATAACATTTAAATAACAAGATTGGACAAAATCAATCAAATCATTTCGGCTGTAGTCCGTTTCGGTGGACGCATGGTCTTAAGGTTTTGCTCTCGCTGTATACTATTCCCTGACGATGACGGAGATTGCGGTCCGAATCCATGTCGGGTGTGCTGAGGGTGGCTTAACCTTTATGATTTTAACACACTCTCTCTGCATGCGAATTCTTGTACACTTATTCTAAATTTAACCTTCCTCATCCCCAACACATTAGCGTAATTAATATATATGCTTTTAACCAAAACAGGTAGCTGTAGCCTCAGGTGTGGACAGACAGACATACAGAATTGTAAAAACCACTTTTTTTTTTTTAAGTTCAAGAGTAAATTAAACATATCCATGGTAATCTTAAGGGCTAGAGTGTCACGATTATAATACTTGCTCTACATGATAAAGTAAGGATAGCCAAGATATACATATGACGTAAACAAACCTCAAAAAGCGATCATCATTATTAGGTTATCAATCTTGCGATTGGTTAGCCGCAGGTTCTTCGGACTGAACGTAGTGTCGCAGTGCTACGGCCGTTATAATGGCTGCCGCTCTCACCCAGAGCTAACTGTTATTTAGTGTACCGGTCCACCAACCTCCATTTGTCTCCACAACTAAAAACGCTCCTACCCTCTTCCAGTCTCATTGAGTCGCCTTTTACGGTAAAATAGCACTCTAGTGTTTTTCTGTCATCGATAATAAAACAACCCGCCTCGGTGGCATAGTTGGCTAACGCGCCAGTCGTGTTGAGCCAGACCATCGAGGATGGGGAGATCGAGGTTCGAATCTCGGTCGGGTGAACTGGGGGTGGTTTTTCCTAAATAGTTTTCCACTCTCCCTCCAACACAAATGCGGGTTCACTTCCTCTAAATTCAACCTTCCCAATTCTTAATCCATTAGTGTAGTTAGTACTTAAGCGTATAACCCGAACGGGTAGTAAGACGCGGTGCTAAATAATAATAAAGATAATAAAACAGGTGCCGTGGTGTAGTGGTCTGTGCACCTGGGTACGAGCTTAGGGGTCCAGGGCTCGATTCCCAGCTGGTACCTTTGGGTATTTTTTTCCCTTTAAGGGAATAGTCTCAATCGTCACCAGAATTTGGTTAGTTAGGCATAAGTTAGGTTAAGACTCACCCTGGCTCCGTGACATCGTAATAACTACCGTCTCATTGGGGGTACGACTGTGTAGACAGTCTGCTGTGGTGTACCCTGAGCAAATGTTCTGTGCCACCAGAGCGGTCAATAGTCTACACACAAGGCTACCGAACCTGGATGTCAAAGTACTTCCTAGTCAAATGGGCCAAACGATTTAAAAAAATTACTTTTATTATTTAGTGCTATTAGGTATTGATATCTACCGTATATATAGATGGAGATAACAAGACTTGTTGTGAAAGTAGATCTACATTTTCTAGTTCTTCCTACGTAAAATTGTACTGAACGTATATTTATGTCGAGACAGTCATTTCCTCACCACTGAGTGAGACTTACTTCCCTCGGTTGCAGGTTGTTTATTTTCCCCCAATTTTGTCACCAACCTTTTGAGATTTCCATCTTCTATTTCGTTTTCCTGTGTAGCCCGCAGATATACCGCTATCAACTTGATGGAGAGATTGTCTGATAGCGTTGACAAATTGAATGGATGTCGGTATTCTATCCGGGGTATATTATTAGAGTTAAGTTGTGTGTGTATCTTTATAAAACAAAAATAAAATTTCCTCTTAAATAAGATAAAACAAATGTTACGATACACCACACAGACTTTTTCTATCTTTTTTTTTGTCTTAAAATAGATATTTGCTAAAAACTTGTCAGATTTGTGGAACGAAATAATTTACATTTTCGCATAAACACTCTGCTAAAGAGCATAAAAAAATAGTATCACTATTACAAAAAAATTAAAAAGGAGGAACATCTTTGTCCACCAAAGAGCATAAATAGTTCCAGAGATATGATCAACATCGTAAATGTTGGCTTGTGTAAAGTACCCTTAAAGTCATTTTCATGAGAAAATGAAAACGGCCATTTTGTTTTTAATGTTAAACACTGCCTAGATACAAAATGTAATCAAAATCGTTGAGGCAAATTTTGAGAAACTAATTTTTTTCTATTTTTTCCCTTCAGTAAACTACCCTTAATGTTAAGATTAGATATCTGATTCCCATAACCTAACGGGGTAACCTTATGAAAACCCTAGATACCAAGTTTTAGCCTGATCGGTATAATGGTTTCGGCTCTTGATCAAAATACAAACAGACGGTATCATGAGAATTACTTTTTCTGTTTCTGAGGGTTATGAAAAGTAGATATTTATCAAAACCTATAATTTGATTATTTTTTTAATTTTTTTTTTACGATCATAATACTGAGGGTTCGAGAGAAAGTTAAAAATAAATAGTTTTCTTTGAGGAATGTTAAATAATTAACATTATATCTAGCTCTAGTATTTTATGTAAAATATTAATGTTCTCTTTTTATTTATTTATTTGTTGTGTGTTTAATAACACTGAATTTCGTTATCATTTCTTGTGTCTGCCGTAGGAATGAAAAAGAGTAAAAAGGGGCTATAATTGGTTCGAATTTAATAACTGCTTCATGAGAATATAATTAATTAATTAAATAACGAAGGAACTTTCATTTTCAGAATTACTCAACTAATAACTATATTAATAAAATGAAGAGTTTGTGTGTCTGTCATGGGCGTTGCGCGGCATCTATTGCAAGTAATTTAAACATTAGTGGACCTTGTGAACGAACACGTGCACCTAGAAGCCGGAGTTTTAAACGTTTAATATGATTTATTTTAAATGTATTAAAAAATGGCTCAGACGATATAAAGTGAAGCTATTTTTTTTCTGTCTGAAGCGGAGAAAAGTTTTGCCAGGGGTAACCTCGCAATACATTGTGTAGTTATTACAGGCAACGCCGGGTACTTTTGGGAGTCTAAGGAAAAAACGAGTTTAACCTGGTTTTAAAATTCACAGCTACAAAAAAAAATCGGTAAAATAATACTGTAAGCTCTAAATCTAATTTAAATCACAGACAATAATATGTCTAATGGCATAGGCCTATGGTAAAAGCCATAGTTCGTTTATGTAACACGGCACTACATAGAAAATTAGAACAGTGCAAATTATACATATAGGCCTACATAATTATATTAGTCACACACGCATCAGTAAGCAAGCGGAATAGAAGTCAAGTTCATATTTTAAGCCCTACTCCATGATTAAAATACCAATAGTTCGGATGGGTAGTAAGACGTCGTGGGGGGGGGGGATATTACAATAATAATTAAAAGGGGTTTGGAATGATAAAACCAAAGAGAGTTTCGTTAAAATAAATTAATGGCTGGAAAAGGGGGGAAAAAAAAGTACTCAGTTTTACTTCTAATACAAACCTATACTCTAATTTTTATTTTACTTTTTAAGTAGCTTTAACAAAAGCTAACAATGACGTTAACCTTAACTGTGGTCACGCTGGCTAAGACGTTGTTCTCGCCTGATATATTTTAGCCGGTAACGGACATCTGCAAAGTGTTTCAGGTTTCGCGTTGTTTAAAAAACTGTTTGTAATTAAATACGGTTGAAAGGTATCAACTCTTGCATGTTTAAGTTTTATATTTAATGAAAAGGTGAAATTAGCTCCTTTTATACAACTTTCCACGCAAAATGTTTCAATTATGAGACCAATGTAATGGTAATAAACATAGATTTAGCTTTCCTCAAAAGCTGTAAATCCAGTTTTAAGTAGTTTTAATAAAATAGAGAATGGAAGTTAATTGGAAGATTGTTTTAGTAGGATTTTTAGCACCGCGTCTTACTACTCATTCGGGTTATACACCTATGTATTAATTACGCTAATAGGTTAGGGTTTAGGAAGGTTGAATTTAGATGAAGCGCACCCACAATTGCGTGGAGGTAAACATGGAAAATCATATAAGAAAAGCCACCCTCAGTGCACCCTACTAGGATCGAAACCCGATCTCCCTGCCTTAAGTATCCTGCGATAGTAGCGCGTTAGACCACGCGCCCACCTGAGTGGGCTTGTTTTAGTAGTTTTGAAATTTCAGAACATAAAAGCTACTAAAGTGTGAGAATTTTTACCCTCAACTCTTAAAAAAGAAAATGAGTTCAATTAAAAACTTGTATTCATTATATTTCTTAGTTAAAATAATCCCCAAACTATTTTATATGTATTGTTTACTCCATTAATATATGTTTAACCTGCAATGATAACATGTAATCCATTAAATATGTTACACCTATTTTTGAAAAAAAAAAAAACTGCCACCAACTTTTCCAACAGCAGCTCATTACTCTCTCCTCGGCTTATAATGAAATAGACTTCCTAAACTGTTTCTTTAAATCCCTGCGAACCTTTTCTGACCACAGTTCGGGGCGTGTAAGCATTATCTTAGTTAAATATGTGTTTATTTATCTACACCCCTACCGGTGCATCCCCCTTGTTCACCCTCTTTGATTAAATCTTGCGAACGATAGTGCCTTTGACACTGTGGACATGGTGTCATACACATGCTTAATCCGAAAAAAAACACGAAAAAACATAGTTTTAAATAAATGTATCAAATGAATAATATTTGATTGATTTAAGGTTAATAATGTCGCTTCCTGTTTCCTCTTAACAATATAAATATGTCAATCTGTCAAGATAGCCTATCAAAGGGTGTGAGTTGTCGGGTAGAAGCGTTTAGAATAGTCAAACTCGGTGTGTTGATGTATTTATTGAATACTAATTTACTTAATGTGATGTAGATAGTTCATCATCATCACCATGGACAGCTTCCAGCCACTGACTGGGTCTGTTTGAAACACAAACCTCTACACCACCTCCTTTCCTCCCACCATCTCTTTCCCTCCNNNNACTTTGGCCCTCTCCTCTCCTCTTTCCTTCACACTCCTCCTAACTCCCTTAAATTACAACATTTTCTGAACCGACTTATTATATCAGAACACGAGTGTGTCTATGAGCTTGAGCGAAAGGTTCTATCAACTTTTCCAGGGAAAGGTATTTTCACATACCTTCCAGGATTGTTTTACATGCCATCATCAACATTGGGACCGACGGCCTTACTTCCCCTCCGAATAAGGTTGTGCTACGGATGTTTAACGCTCAAGAAACATCCGTCAACACCGGCTGGGTTTGAACCCACGAACATCGGGTTCTGAGGCGAGCACTTTACCCCAAGACCATCGAGGTCGATATTTTTGAATGAAACTATATAGAAACGGAATAATAGATCTACACGTAGGTTACAGTACGTATTATTACTTAAGAAATGAGAAACCCGCATCGGTGGGCACGAGGGCTAAATTTCAGGCTCATCTAGAGTCCATTCGCCATAGGAGTGTTGGTAACTGAAAGCTAGCAAAATAAAATTATAAAAACTGTTAAAAGAAAAACATAATTATAAACAAATTGTTTGTTGTGAAAGTTTTTATTGCCAAAAGTGACAAAAACTCAATAACATGGTCTTACAGATCATATGGATTTTTGGCGTATGGATACATAATATTAGCTCTGGTAACTTTTGCTTGTTGTCATACCTACACTCCTATGACAAATGGACTATAGCTTGGTTTTCCGATTACAGAGAGGTGTGTGTTCAAACATAGGTCAGCTGTACTTGGTGGTGTTATTTTTCTAAATGGTTTCTCAATTCCCTCCACGCAAATTCAGGTACATCTCTAAATTATACGTTCTCTTCTAAATTCTACCTTACTCATCCTTATCGAAATTTAAATTCAAATCCCAGAAGGGCAATATGATGCGGCGGAGGGGGAAAAAAAGAGTGAATCTCATCGTTGTTAGTAAGAAAAACATAAGTTAAGTGAGTATTTGTTGGCCTGCAGCGAATCTAAAGTTGGATTTCATGTTATTTTTACTTTCTCTTCAGAAGTGAACTTGAACGTAGTTGGAAAAGTTTATGGTGGCAATAAAAAAAAAGCGCCGATCGCAAA
>CABFWO010000482.1:295888-309632 GCA_902155825.1 Timema genevievae
TTTTTTTTTTTTTGCATCGCGTCTTACTATATGTTCACGCCTATGTAGCCTACTAATTACACTAATGTTTCAGGGATTAAAAAGTTTGAATTTAGAGGAATTGTACCCACATTTGCGTGGAGGGAGAGTGGAAAACCATTTAGGGGAAACCCACTCTCAGTACACCCGGCCTCGGTCTCACCGTCTTCGTCCAGTCTAGTATATTGCGATATTAGTGCCTTAAACCATGCGGCCACCGAAGCGGGTTGCTACACTAATGGGGTAGGGATGAGGTTAGAACTAATAGAGTAAATGTACCTCATCTGCGTGAAGGGAGAGTGCTTAAACTATTTAGGAAATAAACACCCAAAGTAAGCCCATTTGGGATCCTAAACTTGACCTCCCCGTCACCGGTGAACAAAACTATATGAGCTTTATATTTAGTACGCATGCCTATCGAAGTAGGTGGGTCTTCCTTCCTTGATTTAGTATGTGCTCAGACACCAAGCTATCGAGATAGATAATTGTTATTACGGTCTCATCCAAACGGACATTCCCGTAATTACAATAATTTGCTACTTGTATTTTGATACTCCTTAATGTGATTAGTTCATATGCGTATAAACCAAACGGGTGGCACAACATTTTTTTTTAAAAGCAGACAGAATGATGATAAATAATAATGTAAATACATCAAAATAAACAAATAAATACTAAATATTGCGGGTACTCCGTAGGGGTAGCAATACGCGCAGTCCATTAAAAAAAACTCCGTTTATAAATGTTGCGCTCCACCCCCTTCATTGACCGCTACAAAGCCTCATATCTCATAGTCATAACAAACCCTCCAGGGGGTTCCCTCGCGAGCGGTGAGTCCGGGATCTGGACTGACGTTAGGCCTGGTGGGGAGGGGGAGGAAGGTGAGGGTTGGTGATCATTTACTCTTCTCACGCCCAGCGAGAGGTCACACATTCCTGTACTGGTCGGTGAATCACATATATGAAAAGTTTGCTGAAAATATTCAATCTAAAACTTCATAATTCCGACCACGAGCGTCGATAGTGGTGGATGGGGGGGAGGAGGTACATGAGATACACGGTCACCCCTCCCTTTCTGTTCCCCACAAACCCCCACAAAAAAATCTGATCAAATGGGACAGACTTTATACTATAAAATGAAACAGTGAAAAGTTTTAATATCAACCTCTGTGACCGCGTGGTCTAACGCGCTACTCTCACAGTAGACTAGACAACAAAGGACGGGGAGATTGAGGTTTGAATCTCGATCGGGTGTACTGAGGGTGATTTCTAAACTTTTTTTTACTTGCCTTCCACACAAATACGGGTACACTTCATATTATTATAACTTCTCTAATTCCTAAAAACATCTGCGTGATTATTATTATTATTATTATTATTATTATTATCACCGCGTCTTACTACCCGTTCGGTTTATACGCACTTACGCTAATGTGTAATGGTAGGGTGATTGTGATATTAAATGGAGGACCTACAGTTTAACGTGTGATCCGAACCACGGTGGAGGCCTGGCATTCCTCACATCCTCAAGTTATGATTAATAGACGTCTTGTCAGAGGTGAAGGAAGGGTTTGGCAATCAGATAAATCTGTGCTGGGACCGAGGATTGATCCCCGGATCCCAGCACAGAAGTCTGACACCTTACCCCTAGACCGCCAGGTCACCCTAATTATTACATAAGCGTATCAACAGAACGGGTAGTAAGACGCGGTGCTAGAAAAAATGTTACACGAAAAAAACTGAAAAACCAGGTTAGGAGCATTTCACAAATGTTAAAGGTAACTTTTACAAGACTATTCGAACTATCCTAATATTTACACCAATAGCGTAGAGATGAGTAAGATCAATTTTTGAGGAAACACACCCGCATTTGAGTCGACAGAGAGTAGAAACCAACTATTAAAAATCACCCTCAATACACCCAGCCAAGAAACGAACCCCAAATTCTCCATACCCGGTAAACTGGATGAGGTTGGTGCTTTAATCACCGTCTTCACCCTTCACAATAAGCCGATCATAATACGTTTAATTCGTAACCATTTTATATATAGGGATATTAATATATATTAACCCTCTTCGGGGGTCAAATGAACTAATAAGTCACTCTCGCAATAGACTTGAATGACTATACTGGAGAAATTGGGGTTTGAATCCCAGTCGGGTGTGTTGAAGGTATTTTTCCTAAATAGTTTTCCACTTTCTTTCCCGCTAATGCAAGCACTCTTTCTCTAGATACTATATTTCTAATTCCTAACACTTAACAGCCTAATTAGTTCATATGCATAAAATTCGGACATGAATATATATATATATACTTGTACTGTATATATATATATACATATATATATACTTGTACTGTATATATATACATATACTTGTACTGTATATATATATACATATATATATACTTGTACTGTATATATATACATATACTTGTACTGTATATATATATATACACTTGTACTGTATATAGTTCTAAGACACAAGCAATTTGATTACTTTTAAATAAAAGTAAAATTGGATATTTCCCTTTCACGATGAAGAATTATTGGAGGCTGTAGATCTAGATTCTGTGTCAGATATATAATTAAAGCATATGCTGATACAATCAGTCGAATAGCACCAAGAAAAAAGTCATGAATAAAAAATAAACTAATGAAAGAAATTAGGAATAAATTTACAACGGATTCAAGTCCTAATGAACCCTTTTGATTTATAGAAAGTTTTAGAAAAATTAAAAATACAATTTTTTGCGGTCAATATTGATATTATTTTCTCATATTTTTCGGTAGTTATTTCATATTTGTTTATATTATTTATCAAAAGTAACATCTAGACATCACATAACTTTACGCATGAATATATAAAAATTGTAGTGACTTAACTGTCAAAAATGATTCTTTCTTCATAACAAGTCTAAGTTTTTTTTAGCACCGCGTCTTGCTAGCCGTTTGGGTTATACGAGTGTACTTATTACGCTAATGGTTTTATGGATTAGAAAGATTATATTTAGATGAAGTGTACCTGCATTTGCATGGAGTTGGAGTGGAAAACCATTTTGTAAAAACCTCAGTACACTCGATCTCCCCGTCATCGGCAATCTAGTACTGCGAGAGTAGCGTCTTAGACCATGCAGTCACCGAAGCTGGTCAATTCTCATTGGAAGGCCCTTGTCTGAGAGTTAGAAAAGTTACTTGATCTACTTTCATGTATTCATACGTAGTCATGTGATCTACAGTTGGTGCTTTTGTTGTATAGTATCAATATCTAAAAAATAACACTGATAAAATAAAAAATGTTATCAATTTTTTCAGCAGAAATTTGTTTTTATTTTTTAAAAAGCCCTTTTTATGAAAATTGGACTGTCAGAATCTGTCTATAATTAATCACTTTTCCTAGAACAGCTCCCTTCATTTCGAGAAAGTAAATAAGTATACTTCAATCAAAAGAATGAAACGCACTTTATTTTATTTCGTCAAGTTTACGTCGAAATTAATCCATGTATTGGATTTGGATTCCCTTCGCTGCCGACTCCTGTTTTAGTTTGTTTAACCTCTTCTGAACCGAATACCTAGTTTCTATTTGTCTTGTCCACTTCATTTCCACGTTCGGTTCTGATTCTGTGTCTGTGAGACTTTTCAGAAGATTGCTTGTCGTAAATTGACGGAAAACAACTCTCCATTCTCCCCTTTATTTTCCACCCTCACATCTTTTACATTTTAAATTAAACCTTCTTTTAGGTTCTCTCATTACTCTCCTACTTTAATCTTCTTCTATTAAACGACTATTTTACTTCTTCAAATTTCGCCAATGACACTGGGTCAAATGTTCAGAAAGTTATTCGTAGCAGACACTTTGAAGAAATTCAACAATTAGATACATAAGCGTATAACCCGAACGGGTATTAAGAGGCGGTGCTATAAAATTATATTTAGAAACTTGTTACTAAAGTTAATAGATTCTGGAAGCTAGCTAGTTTCGTAACACTTGCTAGGGATATCTAATTTTATTAGAGCAGTGAACGTATTGAATTCTACAAGATACCTAAAAACTAGAGATGGGACGCTCGAATGCCTCGAATCCCTGAAGCCTGTGGTATTTGAGAATCTCTCAAAGAAATATATTGAATCCAAATATAAAGGCCTTAGATATAACTCAAAATGCAAATTTACATGAATTACATAGATTCGTGTAGTTAGAAAAATAAAATGACAATTTAGCTTCATTTATGTAAAAAATAAAATAGCAAAATCAACTTTTTTTTAATATAAATTAGTTTACAAAAAAAATTTAAAGTTTAATATCTTTTTGTTCTTGAAACATAATAGAAAATACAAATAAACAGAATAGGAATGTTCATTGGTGCCAAACATTCTAAAATTTCAATTTGTTTGCCTTTTTAAAACATACTTTTATTTTTGAAGATTAGAGAATTCGAATTTGAATTCGAGATTCAAAAGAAAATTTTGGATTCGGATTCGAGAAATATAAAACTCGATCCATCTCCACTAAAAACTTATTTCGAGTTTGGTCCATTCATCTCAACGTGCTCTTTTTTTATTACATCTTATCTTTAGTTGGTGAATCCAGCCACGTAGAAACTTTTATTTGTTTGTATCTTCCTTTCGGCCTTTATAGGAAATCGCTATCCGGAGTTTGTTGGTGTCTGGTTTAGACGTAAATATACAACTTTAGATGAGTTATTTCACTAAATTATTCCATAAACATGTTTGAATAAAATATAAGCCAAGACTTAGATATTTTCGTTAAAAAACTACAAAGGTTTGAGCTTTAAATAAATTTAATTAATATATTGAATAATGAGAATAAATATCGTTATGGTTAACACTTTTACGAGTTGTTTATACTCAATGTGTTCTATTTTTCCTTAATACACTTTGATATTTTAAATATTTACCTTGACTACATTTATGTTTGTTAATTTGACCAATTTGACTCATACTAACATAAATGTAGTCAAGGTAAATATTTAAAATATCATTTTATATATTAATATATTTTAAATATTTACCTTGACTACATTTATGTTTCTTAATTTGACCAATTTGACTCATACTAACATAAATGTAGTCAAGGTAAATATTTAAAATATCAAAGTGTGTTAAGGAAAAACAAAAAAAATAGTATAAACAACTGGTAAAAGTGTTAATCATAACGATATTTATCGTCAATATTCAATTTGTTAGTTAAATTTATTTAAATCTCATACCTTTGTAATTTATTAACGACAATATCTAAGTCTTGGCTTATATTTTATTCATTTACTCCTTACGAAAGATTCAATTAGAATGTTTTCTAATATGATGTTTGAATAAACTTATACAAATTAGTAGGTTGGTTACTCGTACACTAAAATATATTTAATAGTATTTAATACGACAACTTAGCTCAGTATCTATCGTGTCTGCTTATTAAGCTAATGGTCTCCGGTTTCGATTCCCAGCATTGCCGAAAATGGTATATTTAGTGAAGTGTGGGTTTCCTCTTTCATGGTGATTAATTAACGGCAGGGTGAACTGGGCGTTATGTCATTTATAGATATATAATCAGTAGGTTTAGAAAGTGTGTGTTAAATACCTCGAATTAAAAAAATAAAATTGGGTGTAATGTTATTTACCAAAATGTTATCTTGTCACCCTTCGCTTTACAACAGGGCTGTCCAACTTTAGGTAACTCGACGGCCACATTAAAAAAAGATCAATCCAAGGGCCGCATCCAGAATTATAAATACGGTGCAGATATTAAAGCATATGGAGAGAGTCCAACCGTTAAATTTAGAAAGCACTTCTAAAATGTCGTTATAAAAAGCGGTCATGTTGATTATAAAAATTCTTACTGTAACATTAGACAAGATACAATTGTTTTAAATTTATAATTATTATTAAGAAGCTACGACAGGCCTAGCAAGCCGGTAGTGGAAAATATATGGCTTGAATAATGAAGTGACCCAGGCCACAGGTGGGACACCAAGTGGATGTAAAACATTTCATTTTAATGTGAGCTCTGCGGTTGTTCATTTATTAAAGTAACAATATTAATATCGATGCTTCTATACACTGATTTTGGTTGGAAGAACAGTAGAGAAAAATTCAAATTTATTTATTTGCGACCAACAATAATAACATTTTACCATTTTATTTGTGTTATCTTATAGGTATTGATAATATCTATCAAAATTGACAACTGCAGATAGCACGACTTGATGTATGAACATATTAAAATTGTTTTAGAAACTTTAGTAACTAACTTCTACTGTTCTTCCTACCCAAATCAACCTATAGTTGCCAATCGCAGTAAATGTGAACGTGATCTATCAATCAATGAATATTTGTTTTTGGATTTTAGGAATTTCAGCGTTGAAAAGGTGCTTTCGCAAAGATATGAGCTCCCGATCATGGAGCACATTTTAGTCCAAAGTCCTTTAATTTCGGATAGCTCTCTTAGTAGTAATTTATTTAAAGCAATCTCCTTTTTCAATTCTGCCAGTATAAATCTGGTCTGATTGTAAATCCCACAATTCCGGTTAAAGGTCTAATATTACGTTTTAAATGCTGATCATGCGCAATGAAATGCATTTGAAGTCATGGCTGGGAAGGAAGATAGGTTTGCGCACGAGTTTTGTGACGAAATTTTGATATTTTTGCGGGTGAAAATCAAGAGCCGTAACCCACAGAAGGGCCACATACACGGCCGGGATTCAAACCCAAAAATTATTTCGTTATCGACAAATTATATGTTACGGGCCTAACCCCTTTTTTTTTACCACCACATCTTACTATCGGTTCGGGTTACTCGTGTATGTACTAATTATGTTAATGTGTTAAGGGTGAAGAAGGTTTAATCTAGAGGAAGTGTACCCGCACTTGCGTGAAGGAAGAAAGAATCATTTAAAAAAACACTCTTAAGATTGAAACCCTGATCTCCCTGTAATCGGCAGTCCAGTATATTACGAGAGTGACGCCTTAGACCATGCGGCCACCGTAGCGGGTAGCTCCATTGTTCACGTGTTCGCGGGTGCGGGTTTAGTGTCTGGTGGAGGACTTGTGTAAAGGATATTAATAACCGTTTCGGCGGACACGCTGACTAGATGTCAAGCTCATACGGTCTTGTTTGCCGGTGATGGTTAGGTCAGGGTTTGAATCCAAGACAGATGAACTTAAGGAGCTTTTTTTCCCCTAAATGGTTTTCAATTCTCAAATGAGAACACATTTCCTCTAAATTATACCTTCATTATCTCCTATCTCACTAGCGTAATTAAATTGTATATATATATATATATATAGCCACTTTGGTAGCCGCATAGTCTAAGGCTCTACTCTCACACTAGACTGGCTGCTGATAACGTTGAGGTCGAGATTCGATCCCAGTCGGTTGCAATGAAGGTAGTTTTTCCTAAATGGTTTCCCACTCTCCCTCCACGCAAATGCTAGTGCACTTCCTCTAAATTCAACCTTCCTTACCCCTAACACATTACATTAATTAGTAAATAGGCGTATAACCTGAACGGGTAGTAAGACGCGATTGGGGGGAGGGGAGGTAAGTATACTAGCTGAAACAAGTTTTTTAGGTTTTCATAGTTTTACATAAACCCCTTCCCCCATTTCGATCCCTTAACTTTAATGTGGTTTATTTTCTTTTGTTCTCTTTAAGTTTAAATTTGTGGTTCCTATTTTTATAGCTGGCCGTGTGTCGAGGCGTCTTAAAATCATAATAGTAATAATAATAATAATAATAATAATAATAATAATCAACATGCATACACATTTGGTAGCACTATAAAGAACTACCTTGTTTGCAGAGAATGTGAAACTACACATAAAAAAAACACTTCCATCGCAAGAAAAGATGCAATGAAAAAATAACGACCCACTATTATATGATACATTTAAGAAATTGAGACGGACAATATTGCAATATAACGGAAAATATACGGCTAGAGGCTGGGTAGAATAAAACCGTTCGTAGCAAAGTCACCATCCGGTTTGGTTTTAAAGCTACACTAAAGGTTATGTAGTCTATTTATGTAAGGTTACCATGGCAATGTGTCATTTAGAAAAAAGAAAGAAAAAACTTTCAGCGATTATTTCCCTAAAACAATTTTTTTTTTCTCTCTTGGTATCTGAAGCTATAACAGAAGTAATTTAATCTATGACTTGAGCATCCATTCTACTCAAAGGAACAAATGTAGTTTTGCTATCCTGAATTTCAAATTACGGTTACACATTCTCAATTTCATTTATAGTGGGTTTTTTTACTAAAATAATCGTATTTATTCGATCCAGACTAAACTCGCCAAGTAGCCTTAGGGATTTCTTCCTTTTTGTGATAATGCCTAGGTATGTCTGACATGTTTTAGAAGTATTATTTTCAAAGTTGTATATCTAATGTAGGCCTACTTTATCACTCAGAAATGTAATGTATAAAAAAGTTGTTTGATTAATTTTTTATATAGCAATCTGGTTTGCAGGTGACGGGAAGGCTTGGATTCAAGTCCCAGCCGATGATTCTCTCACTCTCTCGACACGCAAGTTCGGGTGCATTTTATCTTAAACAAATCTTACTCCTCCCTAACAATTTAGCGTAATTAATATGTATGCAAGTCGCTTTGGTGGCCGCATGGTCTAAGGCGTCACTCTCGCAATAGACTAGACTGCCGATGACGAGGATACCTAGGTTCGATCCCGGTCTGATGTATTGAGAGTGTTTTTTCTAAACGGTTTTCCACTTTCTTTTCAAGCAAATGTGGGTACATCTTTCTCATTCCTAACACACATTAACGTAATTAATGCATAAACGTATAGCCCGAACGGGTAGTAAGACGCAGTGTTAAAAAAAGGCCCACATACTCATTTTATGTATATAATGGTATTTGTTTTTGGTCAAATGGGGACCGAATTAGTGAGAGGGTATGTCACAGGTATAGTTTTTACCAGTTCTGAATTACCCTGTAAATAGTCCTCGCCACACCACTGGTTTATCAAAAATTCGTTCCAATATTAAAAATATATGTAAAAATCACAAATTCCAAGTTCTAATTTGAATATTTGGTTTCATTAACATTTATGTCTTTTTTAAATAAACTTATAAAACAATCTTTCTCGCATCGGTGGTCGTATGGTCTAATGCGTCCCTCTTGAGTTAGACCGTATTGCCATTGTCGGGAATATCCGGGTTCAAATCTTAGTCAAGTGTATTGAGAGTTTTTTCCATGAATGGTTTCCCATTCTCTTTACGCAAATGCGGGTGCATTTATTCTAAAAATAAACCTTCTTAATAGTGTTATCATTAGCGTAGTTAATGTAGGGCTTATGTGTTTTGTCCGATCGGATATTAAAACCAGGTAAAAAAAAATAGTTTACGAGATTTTCTGTTGGTTTTAAAATACGTGTTATCCGTTTTTGACAAATAAAATTGTCACAAACATTGATATTTCCTTTCAATTTTAAGTAAGTTAGGGCACCGATAATTATATTTCGTTGTTTTAAGTTGCTGTCAGCTAGGGGATAAAAATGTTAATCATTAATCTAAGGAAGCGTTTGGGTTGAATTTATTAGAGTTCGTCTTAGGTTAAGCTAGTGCCTGCGCTACTGTGTGTGGAGTCACACTTTGACCGAAAAACAAGAGTAGGACATAAACGGGGTCACGTGACGAACTCTAAGCCAATCACAAGATTTCCGCTTCATCGGCGCGAGCTGTTCCGCTTTGTCTTGAGATCTTCGGCACGGGAGAACCAATCATAATAATCTCAAAACCAACCATCTCGAGTCAGTAGTCAGTGCGCATGAGCTGTAGAGCTAGACTAAGTAGACAACATCGTTGGCTTTTGTAAGGGGATTTGAAATAAACCGTTAATGTAGAGCGTATGTATCGATGTATTGGATTAAACCCAACACAGCGTTATCATTTGAAGCCATCCGTCGTGAAAATGATCTCAAATATATGTTTGTACTCTAGAAAATAAAATATTTTGTTAATCAGAGGTTTTAAGTTTGCGTTGCGAAGCATCATGGGTCAATATACTGCGTGTGAATTTCTGCGCCATTTAATCAGATTTTACTCTTATTTTCGGTGAACCTGTGAATCAAGCATTAGTCTGTGTGTTTAGAAAGTGGACGCTAAATACCCTAATTAATAGAAAGAGCATAAAGGTGACGTGTCATTCATTACTTGTTATGACGTGGCTTTGTCCCTCGACTCGTGTACGAGTCCTAAGCACTAATTATAGTTGGCTGCTCTTTAATTAGTACTTGGTTATACGTATGCAGACTACAAGCTGACTAACACGTATTTTGTGGGAGGAAAGGAGGAGGTTAGGGTGTAAAAAGGGATCACGACCACTCGTCAAACATGGTATGTGTTTTAAGGATGCGGGCAGTGGGGGGAGCTTGGGATGTTGCCAGGTTACACCGACTTTGTTAAAACTATACCTGTATGATGCTCTTCCCTCATCAGCTCTAGTAGCGTTGGCACGGTCTGTTATCAAAGTATTATGCTGAGTGACAGTATTAGATATTTTTAAATTTATATCTATTTTATGGAAAAACGATACAAATTGTAACTGAGGCACTGTGACTGTGATGTAATCTCGTGGAAAAAGATGTAAACTGTCAATTGTAGCTTTTATTTTGTTTTTTATAAGTTGTTGCTATGTGAACAAAGCTTTTGTTTTTATTATAACTTATAAGAAATAATCCTATCTTTGTGCAAAACTATTTTGACTCTCCTGTTAAGAGAGTGCAGCACATACTAATCAACTCTGTGATACAGTCGGTTAGAAATCGTTCATTTTCTCTAACACTTATTGAACGTGGTTCATTTCTGATCAAACGTTAATGGAGAAAAATAGTTATTAAATGTTCCTAATACTGAATATTGTTGAAATGTTAAATGAGATTTGGATAAAAACTGCATTGAAAATGTCGTTTTTGACCATTTCAGAATGGCCTCACAGCTAAGCGATACATAAATCTTTATTCTGTCATAATAGGGACATGTTATGATTGTTAACAAGAAACTTTGTCGCTTTGTCCCCCATCTTCACCACGGGAAATGTCGAGTGATCATTCAAATACGAATTCACTGCACACATTACTGACATATCTCTTGGTATTTTCTTTTCTCTTCAACTCCCACACTTCGCGCGAGCCTGTTAAGTAACGTTACATTTTGATAGTTTTTGATTTTAACAGTGCTGGCTGGGGTGCCTGCTCTTTAAATTGTATATTTCTAATCATTTGTTTATTTCTCTTAATCTGGCCTAGGATTCGTTTACAACTTATTGTTTACATCATTCGAATTAATGTAATTTCTAATATGTAACTTCCATGTTTTAACTTGCAACCTTGACAGGTTTTTTTTTACTCATATCTAAATTCGCAAGTTTTGGACATATATGGGTAAATTTCTTGAATAAGTGGGATTTTAGTTAGTTTTATTTTCTTAGATGACTGACATTGTTGTGAGAAAATATTTTAGGTAAGAGGGGTCATTGTTATTTATCTCCATTTTTTAGTAGACCTATTCTCTAAGATGACATTGTTGTGGGAATATCAATATAAGATCGGTCTAATAGACCTGCGGTTAGGTTTACATGCTATCCACGTGGGTTATAAAATTGGTAAACGACCTATTTTTTTAAGCCCTCTTCCTTTTTACTTAATAATATTTTAGTATGTTTCATGTTTATTCTTTAATTTAGACTGACGATGTTTAACTGGGTTCATAATATTATTTTCGACCTCAGGCAAATTTTCCCTTGTGTTTTATATTCTCAGAATTTTGTTTAGTAAGAATATCCGCCTTCCTCCCTTAAGGCGAAGTGGAAGAGGACACGATAAAAGGCCAGTGGTTTTTTGCAGTTTTTATACCAAAACATTTTTGGCCAAAATAAATCAAATATTGCTCCAGTAGCAACTTTAAGTTTAATATTATCCACATGGTGTTATCAACAGCTGTTGAATATCTGTCAAGGATGTTCGGGAATATTAATGTCAACGTTTCATCTTAATTTAAAGAGTCTCTCCTCTAATGCCGTCATGCTTATGACAGATATTCAACAACTATTGTTATCACCGTGTGAAGATAATTAAAATAACGTCGCTACTGGAGCATTATTTGATTTATTTTAGCCAAAAATGTTTTGCTATAAAAACTGCAAAAACACTGACATTTTCTCGCATCCCTTGTCCCCTCACCTTAATTCATTTCACTAAATGTTGACAGTGTAAAGAATCAGGGAACCTTAATTTTTTTTTTGTATAACTTATTTGGGTGACCTGGTGGTCTAGGGGTAAGGTGTCAGACTTCTGTGTTGAGGGTCCGGGGTTCAATCCTCGGTCCCGGCACAGATTTATCTGATTGCCCAAACCCTTCCTTCACCTCTGACAAGATGTGTATTAATCACAACTTGTGAATGTGAGGAATGCCAGGCCTCCACACCGTGGTTCGGATTCCACGTTAAACTGTAGGTCCTCCATTTCATCTCACAATCACCCTACCATTGCACATTAGCGTAAGTGCGTATAACCCGAACGGGTAGTAAGACGCGGTGCTAATAATAATAATATAACTTNCAATCACCCTACCATTGCACATTAGCGTAAGTGCGTATAACCCGAACGGGTAGTAAGACGCGGTGCTAATAATAATAATATAACTTATTTGATCCAGTTTTTTAGTATAATATTTCGGTGCACACTTTTTATTCAATTCAGTAACTTTATATATTAAGAGAGAGATAGAGTTACGGTACAGAACACAGACCTTGTTAGAACCGCACCCGTGTGATGTTCTCACAGTTACGTTTCTGTTCGACTAAACCAAACATGAGAATGTTTGTTCATTGGCTGTAGGCTGAATCGAGTTGCTAGAACATTTTACGAGTTTTTTTTTTTAACCAGGTCTGTTTGCACGGTTGAAAACTCGCGGTTTTTCTACAGGATATATTATCTCTTTCTCGAGTACCACTGCTTTATTTATTTTATCGGGGGTAAAAGGGGTTGGCTATAATCTACTTAAATTAATTAATCTAGTGTAACAAAGTTCAAAAGGTGAGATAAGAAATAAATTTGTGTGATATGCACCAGCCTACGACTCAATACAAACGGGACTGCGCTATTTCAAAAGATGTGTCTCATAGTTTATTAACACTTCAAGAGGAAATAAAGTATATTTTTAGTTCACTACATTTTTTGTAGTGTCAATTATTTAAGATATACTCAGAAATTCCAAGAGTGTCAATCACAACAGAACTTGTTAAGTTATATTTTTATTGGACGAATTGTACATATTTTATGTTAATGCAAGCATGTTTTCTTTATTCTCTTTCTATCTTGACGGAATCATAAATACGTTTCCAAAGTAGATTTAGTTATTATATTACCCCTTTTTTCCGGAGTTTTTTTTCTTTCTTTATGACACGACATACATTTTGAAAGGTTCAGTAATCACCGAATGTCACTCAGTAAAATAAAATAAGTTTTTTTTTTAAAGTGAAAGATAAATAATGGATTCTCTTGGTGTTATTGGTGAAAATACACCATGTTATTTTTATTTCAGTGCAAAGGCTTGTCTTGTCGATTTAAAACATTTTACAAAATGGTGTTGTCTTTAGGAAAGTAATATTAATTAGCCTCTATAATCTATTGTGTGTTTACTAGACCGGCTATGACCGCTCTCATCTCTAAAACCCCATCACTAACCCCATC
>CABFWO010000483.1:9819-24179 GCA_902155825.1 Timema genevievae
GGGGGGGGGGGGAGGGGAAGGTTGCATGTGCGAAAGTTTCACAAGGGTTTACTGGTCTTTAGTAGATAATCGTATAAACCGAACGGATAGTAAGACTCGGTACTAGAAAGAGAATTTATCGTGGGACACTTGTAGTTATTATTATTATTATTATTATTATTATTATTATTATTATTATTATTAGCACCGCGTCTTACTACCCATTACGGTTATGCTAATGTGTAATGGTAGGGTGATTGTGAGATGAAATGGAGGACCTACAGTTTAACGTGGGATCCGAACCACGGTGGTAGGCCTGGAATTCCACACATTCACAAGTTGTGATTAATACACGTCTTGTCAGAGGTGAAGGAAGGCTTTGGTAATCAGATAGATCTGTGCCGGGACCGAGGATTGAACCCCGGACCCCCAGCACAGAAATCCGACCCCTTACCTTTAGACCACCAGGTCACCCGGCACTTGTAGTTAACCGCAGATGTTTTCAGGTGTGCAAGCAGTTGTCAGTCTTGGGAAATGTGACCGGAGAGGACAACCTCAGTAAACTGGATGACATGAGGGACGCTATGGGGATCATGCAGCATCACGACGCCGTCACAGGAACCGAAAAACAGGCGGTGGCTGACGACTACGCCAGGATCCTGACAGAGTCTATCAGTGGATGCGGAGAAGTCACCAGAGCTGCTATTAAGTAGGTTATATCACGGTGGAGAGTCATAATCATGGGCGCACATAAATGGGTGATAAGTGGGGTCATAGCCCCCCCATATAGCTCTACGATATCTAATTATTTTAGCTACTGTTTATGAATAAATAAGATGATGTATTTGGAATTTAGTTGCAATTTGATGCTACCTTTGCACGGTCAAAATACCGCGGCCATTAAATAAATCATTGGGCTAAGTTAATTTTACTGTTCAAAATACTTTAAAATTAAAATTAAGTATTTTATAAAGTGAATTTATCTTAACCTGTTAATAAGTTTAGTTCAGGTTTAAAGATCTATTTTTTTATCAATATTATTTTAGTGAATTAAATTTAGTAAAATTAATAGAAGAATCTAACAACTTTGAATTAACAACTTTGAATAAACAATATTCGAGTTAACATATAAAAATGATAAAATTTAGATTTCCTCCCATTCCTTTTTCAACAGCTTTCTTTTAATTTTATTCTCTTCAATAAACTTGTGAAAAATATAATATTTCTTTACAATGTGTTCAGCTACAACTAAATTTTATATTTAGTTAATTTTTCAGAATTTGGTTGCTGCGAAAATTGCCTCTTGAAGATCATATAGTTAGATTATAATTATGTTCGGATTCTCTAAAATTCCCTCCTAAAAGATTAAATTCCTGAAATTTTTTCTCAAGAAGGGGGTGGGGGGTGGTAGCCACACTCCCGGCAGATGGGATTCTAATCAGCCCCTCCTCCCCCATTCCCATTTGGAAAACCCACATGGACACCCTTGGTCATAATGAAATTTAATTCGTTCTGGTATGTTTCCACAACAATGAGAATATTGTATAGAATTTATTTTCATAAAAAGATACTTTTAGAAAATACAAACACCCATTTTTGCGTACAAAATTATTTAAAATTTTAATTTACAATTGGTGTTATTTTATAGGTATCGATAATATCTAACAAAAGTGACAGCTGCAAATAACATTTCTTGACGTATGAATACATGAAATTGGCTGACAGACAAGGCCCTTCTTACGTGAATTAGACTGTATTTGAAGCTATAACTAGTCCATCACAGACTACGCCACTATGAGGGATTATATCGTCCTGGAACCATGGCGTGCCTACGTAGGTTAGTGGTGGAAACTAAAGATCATGGTTTCGACTCTCGCGGCTATATAATTTTTCAACACACAGTAGAGCATCGATAATTTGGTTTAATTGGGGATCGACCCAAACCGACTTATTGATTTGACCGAATTTTTAAAAATACCTGAAATAAAAACATAAGCATGGACGGGATAGCTATGAAAACTTAGTGTTAAAGTAGAAACATTTTCACTTTATTTAAATAGCGAACTTACACATGTTTTTTTGCTGCAAAATATCACATATTCTGAAGGAATATAATAAGGCAAAAATCTAACAATGAAAAAGTCTCAATTTTTTTTTTCGAATGAGGGTTGAGATGCGTTTTTGGTGGCCATTTCTCTGATATTGATACAACTGTGGTTATTTTTATTGATACATTTTTTTCTTTGCGATCCTGATTATAGAAGAACCGGATTTTTGACGACCGAATTATCGATGCTTTACTGTATTTTTAAGTGAATGAAGATATTAGTTACTATATTCTACTAGCTCAAATTAATACTAAAATGTATCTCCATTCATCACTTCTTACCTTAAATAGGGCTAAAAAAACTTTTAACCGTTTATTTCTTCCTTAAAAAATGAGATCCATCTTATTTCATCGCATTTTCATATCTTCTCCAGCAACCTTGTCGGCAACAACTCCAACCTGGAGTTGAAGTCCTGTCTCTTGCTGAACATCAGCCTGTGTGAAGAGACGGAGCGCTCCGAGGACTTCTTGGTGACCATTTACAACCCTATAAGTCACCCGGTGTCCCAGTACGTGAGACTGCCAGTCTCCGGGGACAGCTACATTGTCACAGACTCCGACGGTAATGCCACTATGCTCATGACAGATATTCAATTGTTGATATCACCACGTGAAGAGAATTAACCATTATGCTTGGACTGAAGCAATATGTTATTTATTTTGGCTAAAAAATTGTTTATCTATTAAAACTGTAAAAAAACACCGATCATAACTCGCGTTCACTAAATCCCAAATTTCATATTTTTCCTCCCCTAGGTGAGTCAGTCGTCAGCCAACTTGTGCCCATCCCTCAGTCAGTACTGGACATCCCTTACAGAAACAGCAGCGCCCTGAACGAGCTGGTGTTCCGAGCGACAGACCTCCCTCCTCTGGGGTTCACCTCTTACCACGTCACAGTATCTTCAAGTACCGGAAGTTCTGGGACGACTCGTCAGAGCAATGACACAAACATTGGAAACACCGTGAGTTAAACGAGGAGTGGCTTCTAATTCTTGTCGAGATGGTTTTAACAACGCCGTATTACCGACAGGTCATATCGGAGAAGATGAACAAATATTTCACCTCGTTAGGCTAGTCACCTCAAATTTGTTTTATGATTAAGAAATTTGATGAATTAATAGTATTGTTAGCCTCTAACACAACTGTCAACTTTCTAAATAAAACAATAGTTTACGTATGAATAACCATTAACGCAGGAAAATTCTAAATTTATAAGGCATCTTTGGGAAAAAAAATTGGTCCAACAAGTCAAATGTCCCAGGTTTAAGTTCCGTGACTGAGTTTATTTTTCGCCTATGTTTGAGACAAATATGTTAGTTATATACCCAAATGAAAGTTTTTTATCAGGAAAATATATAATTGTCACTAGTCAAAGCCTAAAGATAATGTTTAATGTTTCCTTACTCTTGGTTAACCTTGAAGGGTAGCAAGATTGCCTTGCAATGTTCCACTATGGCGTATCTTATAAGATAGGTCTATAGTGTAGTAGGTTATTATAAGATGGACCTTTTAGGGCAGAGTGTATGAGAATGAGGTTTGTCAGGAGCATGTTAGCTGTCACGAGGAGACACAAGATTAGGAATTAAGTTATCTGGGAAAGAGTTGGAGTACATGAGATAGTAGAGGAAGCAAGACTGAGATGGTATGAGCATGTAATGAGGATGTTGGAGTACATGAGATAGTAGAGAGAAGATAGACTGAGATGGTATGGGCATGTAATGAGGATGTTGGAGTACATGAGATAGTAGAGGAAGTAAGACTGAAATGGTATGGTCATGTAATGAGGATGGAGAAGGAGAGGATGCCAAAGAGAATGATGCAAATAAAGTATGTAGGGAAAAGACCCTCAAGGGAGGACAGTAAAGAGATGGGAGACGCAGATAACAGAAAGTGTGTCAAGAGAGAGGAGGAAGAATGTTGGAAGGATAGAGTGAGATGGAGACATTTTACTAAACTGACCCGGCCACAGGCTGGAAACAGTTGATAATTATGATGATGAGGGTAGAGTGTATGGATCTGTATATTCTTTTTGAAGAAATATTTAACAAAAGTTTCTTGTTTAATTGAACTTTGAATTCCTTCTTTAACTATAATTTGCAAATAAAATAAAATACACTATACATAGCTACTCGATCATAGCCATGCATGAAGGAAGGTTCTCTAGAAATTAATGTATATTAATGACGAAACTTTTGGTGAAACTGATCCATCAGTAAAATTCCAATGAATTCTTTCCTCTTGTCATTTGTCAACTGCGTGTTCTTGTTGTCAGGGTATATCTCTAGAAATCAACGCGACCACCGGCCTAGTTCAGAGCATCACCAACAACGGCGTCAGTGTCGCGGTGCAGCAGGATTTCCTTTACTACGTCGGAGCAATAGGAAACAACACTAGTTCGGATACTTGGGCCTCTGGAGCGTACATCTTCAGACCTGATCCGCAAGACTCGGAGCCCAAGAGGATTTCAGAGAAGGTTTCCACTGTAATCTACAAAGGTCAGGTCATTATGTTGTTTAGAGAAATATTTAACACTTTGAAAGTGATAAAAGCAAGATACGGGCATGCGAGATGAAATTTCTGAATAGGCTGGGAGTGACAAGGATGAACAAGGTGAGGAATGAAAGGATTAGAGAGAGAGGGAGAGCTGAGGAGGAACTCCTGCAGGGTAGGATAGAGAAGGAGAGATTGAGGTGATTTGGACATGTGAAGAGGGTGTAAGAGGGGAGGATTCCAAGGAGGATGTTTAAAATGGAGGTGGCCAAGAGGAAGACCCAGGGACATGTGGATAAATTGAGTGGATTGGATCGGTGTGGAGGAATAAAGGTGGTAGTAGGACAGAAGTAAAGGGAGAGGCTTGTGTTCCAAACAGACCTAGCCAGTGGTTGGAAGCTGTTCATGATTTAATACTTTCTGATAAATCGTAGGGATTGTATAGGCATAATTACCACAGATATGAAAAAAAAAAGCACTAAATATTTGTAAAAAGCGACAAGTTAAACATTTTGGAAACTTTTGTGGCCATGAAAATATCTTCATCTTTAATCCCAACAGGTGACCTTGTAGAGGAAATCCACCAGGTGTTCTCTGATTGGACCAGCCAGGTGATCAGGGTTTACAAAGAAGAGTCCCATGTAGAGTTCGAGTGGCTGGTGGGGCCGATACCCATAAAGTAAGAATCCATTTACTCTAAATTTAAAGGTAATTGCGAAAGACATATACAGCTGATAATATTCTGTGTTATGTTTCACTGATATATTTAAAAATAGCGTTAAGGGGAACGTAATTCTCATATCGGGCCATAAAAGTGAAAACGATTATGTGCAACACATCCTTAAAGTTCCACCATACTGTGAAGGAAAGTACAGCCAAGCGACGCTATTTTCGCAACACGTCTGAAAGTTTATAATATGAATGCTCATTATAAGAAAAACCCATTACATTTAGAAGAAGGTACGGGAAAGGTGGATAAAAACATATAAAAGGAATGAACACAATTCACACTTTACAATACTGCCATTGAACAAAGATATAATAGCTGCCTCTTGAATAAAATCTATCGTTACCACCCAATCCCCCGACCTAGGTTTCATTCTATCGGATCTAATTTGGAGGGAGTGGGAAACGCACAACGAAACTTCCTAAAAGAGGAGATATATCACAATAGCACAAAATAGAGAAAATGGGAAATAGTAAAGAATGATAGGAAACTAAAATAAAAGCATGTAAAAGGAATTTCATAAAGGACAAAGACAGTAAAAGGACATTGGATGAGAATATAATATATATAATATAAACCTGTACAACTCTTTTTTTTTCTCACCGTGTCTCAGGTATACATTTTTTTGGAAAACTTGTCAAAATTTGTAATGAGGGAGAGCGAAAAACCATTTAGAAAAAAAAAACCCACCTACAACACGCCAAGTTAGAATTTGAACACAAATCCTCAACTTAATTAATTCACCCTATAGCAAGAGTGACTCCTGAAGACTAAGGCTAATAAACAGTCAATATGGGTCATGTGGTATTAATCTTAGAATTAGTAAAAAGAGCTTTAAAAACTTGTAAATCCCCTTGTGTTTGGGGTACCTTCAAAATTTTCCCCCAGTCCGACACCTTAATTTAGTCGGTAGCCTGTCTGTCTACTGAGATAAGAGTCTCGGGTTCGATTCTTGGCACGGCTGAAAAATTTATCATTGGTGAAATGTGGGTTCCTCCTTTCATAGTAATGAATTAATGGCCGGGGGTCTGGATGTTGTGTATGTTCTAGATTTGGGCTAGTTTATAATTATTGGTGTGCTGATATAATCAGTCGGTTCAGAAAGTGACGGTTAAATACTTCAAATAAATAAATAAATGATTTTTTTTGGCCAACTCTGGGGTGTGAAGAAGAGGGAATCTAACGACTATAAAGGTTGAGCATTTGATCCTATACTAATTAATTAATAACAAGGTTTCAATTAATGCATAATAATTTACCAAACGAAATTAACTCCAGTACTTCCACGGTCACGCGGGATTTAGCACTAGGAATTTAAGGTAATTTAACTAAACTACAGTAGCCCCATGGCTCCTTTGGTGCTGACTGACAGCTCACAGCTGACAGCTGACGTCTTTGAAAAGCTACCAGACCAAATTATGTATCCCTACGGCGAACCATTATGATCTACAAAAAAACATGTGTTTAGCAGCTGTCACTTCTGACAGTCAAAATTTAGGTATATGCCTAAATGTTGACTGTCAGAAGTCAGCTGTGAACTGTCAGTCAGCACCAAAGAAGCCATGGGGCCACTGTATACATTCTCCAAACCCTCATCGACCGACCACTTCAGAAAAGATCCCATTACTGATATTGGGAACTGGCAAAAGTTATTCGGGTCACACCAATTTGTACTTCATTCTTCACAGCGACAACAAAGGCAAGGAGCCTATATCCCGGTTCACCACGAGCTTCGCCACCGACAAGATCTTCTACACAGACTCGAACGGACGGGAGATGCTCAGAAGGGAGAGGAACCACCGTCCGACGTGGGACGTCAAACTTGCCGAACCCGCGCCGGGAAATTACTACCCGGTCACCTCCAAGATAGTGGTCAGAGACGAGAATAAGGGGTTAGAGCTCGCCGTACTGAACGACAGAGCTCAAGGAGGTGCTAGCTTGACAGATGGGCAGATGGAAATAATGGTGAGTACGATGAGTGGTTGTCAATCTGGGGTACACGTACCCCCAAGGGTACATGAGCAGCCGTCAATGGAAACTTGACAAAACGACAAGAGAAACAAAGGTTCCAGACGTCATTATTTCAACAATATATTAATTGTATTAATATTTCTATACAACTTTAGATGACTTCAACCAAGTACCTTTCAATTTTAAGGTAATTATAATTAACAATTATATTTTAAAATAAAGTACTGTAATATTGTTTATTCACACTTTTGAAGATAAATTTACTATTTACTTGGTAGCTGTTAGACTGATAATTAAGAGATAAAATATTATAAACTGCGCTGTATTTCGCCTAAGGGGATGATTGAAAACATCATGTAGGTGACCTGGCGGTCCAGGGTTCTGTGGTGGGGGTCCCGGGGTTCAATCCTCGGTCCCGGCACAGATTTATCTGATTGCCAAACCCTTCCTTCACCTCTGACAAGACGTGTATTACACCATGGTTCGGATCCCACGTTAAACTGTAGGTCCTCCATTTCATCTCACAATCACCCTACCACTACACATTAGCGTAAGTGCGTGCAACCCGAACGGGTAGTAAGACGTGGTGCTAATAATAGGAAACACAATGTGGGGGAAAATGTGTTGATCTATTTGGTATTAAACCTTGTCCTTTCGAATCATAGTAAGCCATCATTACTATGTGAGCAATCTTGGTTTTGCGACAAGTATATAGCGTAATTCCTTTAATGATTGCAATAGAAACATTACTATTATAAACAAAACAATAACTTAATACATTATTCAGGTTCATCGTCGGTTACTTAGCGACGATGCAAAGGGTGTGGATGAGGCCCTGAATGAAACAGCTTACGGAGAAGGTTTGATCGCCAGAGGACGCCACTTCGTGTTTGCCGGGGAGATAGCAGGTAGCAACAACGTCAGTCTGGCGGCTCAAGAGAGGTTGCTAGCTCAGAGGATACTTCTGGCTCCTTGGATCTTTATCAGTCGAGGATCCTCTGACCAAACAAGGAGTGTAAACAGGAAACAGGTAAATAGTCATGTAATGTTGCAAGAGTTAGTGTATGAGAGGGTTTTTTTAACTCTTATTAGTCCAGTGGCTGAAGAGAGGTGTCCAGCTCAGAGGATACTTCTGTCTTTATCAGTCGAGGATCCTCTGACCAAACAAGGAGTGTAAACAGGAAACAGGTGAGTAGTCATGTAATGTTGCAAGAGAGAGTGTATGAGAGGGTTTGTTAACTCTTATTAGTCCAGTGGCTGAAGAGAGGTGTCCAGCTCAGAGGATACTTCTGGCTCCTTGGGTCTTTATCAGTCGAGGATCCTCTGCTCAAACACGGAGTGTGCACAGAAAACAGTAGGCCTTATCAAAATTTAAGTTAGCAAATCTATTACAATTTACAGTATTTACACGACGGTAATAATTCTTTAAATAAAATTAAAACAAATATTTTAGATTTCATAACGTAAAGATGGAGTGAAATGATATTCTCAATGGATGTATTAATCATACGCCTATGTACTCATTATTCTAATGTGTTGGGGATTGGGCAGGTTGAAATAAGAGTAAGTATACCCGCATTTGAGTGTAGGGAGAGTGGAAAACCAATAAGGGAAAACCACCCTAAGTACACCCGACCGGGATGCTATCCCCGATCTATCCGTCATCATCTTTTGTGGGAGTGCCGCCTTAGAATATGCGGCCACCGAGGCGGGTTCAAATAATTTGTATGGCTTTAATAATAATAATAATAATAATAATAGCGCATCTGGGTGTCATAAATAGTAGCCCAGTATATAGTAATATTATCCAGTACTAATGTACCGTTGTCCGAAAGTACTAATAATACATCCTTTCTGTGGAGGATCTTTACATGTCACTATGAGATGAGGTGATGGTGATAGAGAGTATGAGAGTGTGGAACTAGTAGACACACTTAAATCTAACTTAAACCTAACCAACCAAACCCTGGTTGAGGTATTGCCCTTTCTGGGAAAATACCCAAGGTACCATCTGGGAATCGAGCCCGAGACCCCTAGGCTCACACACTAACCCCCACACCACGGGGCTGGTTATGCTATTGATGTACTAATATAATTCTAGCAACAGGGGAACCAATGACCAAGCAATGTTTTCAGTTTGTCGGCCTGACTCGTTCCCTACCAGAGAATGTCCAAGTGTTGACCTTGGAGCCGAGGGACAACCGTACGGTCCTTTTCCGACTGGAACACATCCTGGAACGAAACGAGGATTCCCATCTCTCTCAGGACGTCACGGTCGTCCTCCAGGTGAGAGTTACACGATGAGAATTCTCAGCTCAGGCATCAAGGTCTTATTTATCCATCGATTTTAACCGAAAATATAGTTATAGACACGTCTGTGAGCGGAGTTACCCCGAAAGGGATCACCTGACTTCAGGTAATTTTTTCTAAGCACTGCGTCTTACTACCCGTTCGGGTTATATACGCTTATATACTAACTACGCTAATGGTCTTAGGTATTAGGAAGGTTAATTTATAAAAAATAGTTCCCACATTTGCGTGGCGGGGGAGTGGAAAAACCACCCTCAGTACAACCTACCGAGATTCGAACCTCAATCTCCCCGTTATTGGCAGCCTAGTCTACTGCGAGAGGGACGCCTTAGACAATGTGGCACCTAAGCGTATTTCGAGTAAATTAAATGGCATTGTAATCAAAGGAATTTATTTTGCCACTTTAACGTAAATTTTGCAATTTTTATAGCAAACCTTTTTTTTCTTGTCAAAATAAATCAAATCTTTCTCCAGTAAAAACAGAGAATTTAATTTTATTCACACAGTGACGTCAAACATATTTTCACCCTCTTCGGTGGCCGCATGGTCCAAGGCGCTACTCTCACAGTATACTAGACTGCCGATGACGGGGAGATTGAGTTTCGAATCTCGGTTGGGTGTACTCTTTTTCCAAAATTGTTTTCCTCTTTTACTACGAACAAATTCGGGTACACTTACTATAGATATAAACTTCCTAATCCCTAACTAATTAGTGTAATTAGTACATAGGCGTATAACCTGAACAGTTAGTAAGACGCGTTGCTAAATTTAATTTCAATATACATTTGATTAACCGTACATTTAATAAGGTAGTTGGTGGATGTTTATGCACGGACGTTAGAAAACAATATTAATAATGAATGGTAGGAAACAAATCTACAAGTACAGACGGGTCCATCCTGCAAGCACCCAAGTGTCACCCTGGCAAATACATAAATACTTGGAGGGAAGGGTACAGTGCTAACTACTACTACTACTTATAGTAATAATAATAATAATAATAATAATAATAATAATAATAATACGAGGTGACCTGGCCCTCTAGGGGTAGTGTGTCAGACTTCTGTGCTGAGGGTCCGGGGTTCAATCCTCGGTCCCGGAACAGATTTATCTGATTACCAAACCCTTCCTTCACCTCTGACAAAGACGTGTATTAATCACAACTCGTGAACGTGTGGAATGCCAGGCTTTCCACCGTGGTTCGGATCCCACGTTAAACTGTAGGTCCTCCATTTAATCTCACAATCACCCTATCATCACACATTAGCGTAAGTGCGTATAACCCGAACGGGTAGTAAGATGCCGTGCTAATAATAATAATAATAATAGTAATAATAATAATAATAATAATAATAATAATAATAATGAATAATAATAATGAATAATGATGCGCGTCTGGACTACAACAATCATATCCCAGTTTGTGTAAAGCTAATCCAGTACTAATGTACCGTTGTACAGGGGACGTCCGAATGTACTAATAGTACATCCTTTCCGTGGAGGCTCTTTCCATGTCCCGATGAGATGACGTGATGGTGACAGTGAGTATGATGGTGATAGTGAGTATGAGGGTGATAGTGAGTATGATGGTGTGGAACCAGTAGAAACACTTAAATCTAACTTAAAAGCCTAATAAACAAAACACTGGTGACCCGTTGGGGTGACTCTCCTTTCAGGAAAAAAATACCCAAGGTACCGGCCGGAAATCGAACCCAGGACCCCTGGGCTCGTAGCCAGGTGCACTGGCCACTACGCCCCGGGGCTGGTTTGTATGATTGGTTAAACAGGGATTTGAGAGGGTGAGAACAATTCAGCCAACTTCTGCTTACCCTGGAAACCTTCATATCCAGGCGACAGCAAATGACACCGTCTTGACATTGTGTTATTCTCAGGATATTCTGGTCGGTCTGGATATAACGTCCGTGCAGGAGACGACCTTGGACGGAAACAAGGAGCTGTCGTCGCTGGAGAGGTTGTCTTGGAGCAGCACTGACACCAGGGAGAGGCCTGTGATCGCCAGAAAGATAGAGGATCCTTTTACAATCACGCTCAGCCCCTTTCAGATCAGGACCTTCCTTGTGGGATATCAATAAAAGAAGTGCATTATCTATTTTGTTTAGTTGTTTTCATTTGTACATTTCAGATTGATTAAAAAAAACATGTAAATTTTAATTATATTTCGGTAAAAAGTTATGAACATTGTGTACAATTTATTTTAAATTTAGTAAGACTTTTTTTGATAAAATTTGAATGTTTATGAAATAAATAAAATAACATGTTAAAAAAGTATTTAATTCTATGAGCATTTAAGAGCACGGCTTACACACTTATCAGAAGAATGTAGACCTTAAAGTTCACACTATTTTATTCTGATGAAGAAGAGGTCTGATGTGCCCTGAAAATTACTGTGTTTTGTTTTGTTTTATTTGTGAACTTTGAGGCCTACATTTTTGTGGTAAATATGTAGGCCTTGCCTTTCTACCCTTCTCTAAATGTTTTATTAAGTATGGCCGCTTAGTCAGATTTTGTTCTTAATTTTATGAAAAGATATAGCTATAATTTGTGAGGAAATAATCCGAAACCAATTTTGAACAAAATCGTTAGAGCCATTTTCAAAACCTAATATAAATTGACTTTTTTTTTAGAAAAACATATATATAAGTTATAATTATTTATAATGTAAAAATAAAATTAACAGTAAACCATTTCAAACCAAAGCGTTAAATTATTTTTTTTTAAATTATTCAGATTAAAAAAATCATCAATAAACTACTATTAAACAAATTTTCCCCATAGCTACTATTTATACAGTTTTATTGGGCATGTCAAACATCCTCCAGATAGGACTATACCTATATATATATATTTTTAAACTAGCCGGAACCATTTTCAAATTATTTAGAATTTTAGAAAAATCCCTCATCAGTAAACTACCTTTTAACGATTTTTTTTCTCCAAAAACCAAGAATAAAGTGTTATTTGGATGGTAAAAATCTTCTTAGATATCCATTTTTTTAGACAAAATCGTTAAAGCCATTCTCGAAATATGTATAGTTAAAAATAATCACTCGTCAATAAACTAATCTTAATTTGAAGGCTATAATCAAAA
Organism: Timema genevievae; assembly: GCA_902155825.1. Lineage (NCBI taxonomy): Eukaryota > Metazoa > Arthropoda > Insecta > Phasmatodea > Timematidae > Timema > Timema genevievae. The sequence continues at coordinate 22,513 of CABFWO010000483.1, forward strand.
TCAAAAATTAAATTTGAACAAAATTCATTATACCGTTTTGAATCTGTGGCCAAGAACAGACAGAAACGTGTGGGAATCCACTCTTTTTGGGTTGGGACACACATCAAACGTAGAGATTCATCCTTATCTCAAGTTTGGAAATGTTCACGATAACAATACTTTCTCTGGACATGAGAAAGTAAAAAGTGTGTTTTATTGTAGATTAGAGCCATTTTCATCTCATTAATATAGACTATTAGTAGCATAACTTTACTTCTTCCACGATCCGCATTTTACTATCAATCCGCAATATCCGTAAATGTATACTATTGGTTGAAAATGGGCGAACCTGACAACAATTAAATATTATCCAGGAGTTAACCGAAAGTTGTATGAATTAATAAATAATAAATAAGAGACCCGCTTCGGTGGCCGCATGGTCTAAAGCGTGACTCTCGTAGATTCGACTGCCCTTGACGTGGATACCGAGGTTTGAATTTCGATTGAGTGTACTGAGGGTGGGTTTTTTTCAAAATTGTTTTCTACTCTCCCTCCACACAAATACGGGTACACTTCTTATAAATATAACCTTTCTAATCCCTAAAACTATCAGCATAATTAATATGTAAACATATAACCCTAACGGGTAGTAAGACGCGGTGCTAAAAAGAAAAAAAAGAAGAGAAATAACGTGGGAAAACACTATCAAAGCAAATTAAACCTACTGGATTTTTTCTATGTTGTGAGCTATTTATTGGTTAAAAGTAAAATTCATTCTAATTTTTTAGTTACTAAGACACTCATAGATCAATGTTCAAGGTTTACAAAACAATCAGTCCCAGATTATCTTTGCAGTCATCAATTAGAGCAGCACCACTCAAAACTATCATAAGAAAAACCTCACAAATACTTATCGTTCCAACCCAATTCATATATTATATCGGAACATCTTAAAAAGATAAGAACATTTTTTTAGCATTTTATGAACAATGTTGTAAACAAAGTATTGTGAAATATAACTGTGGATACATAACTTTGCATTACATCAGTTGTTACAGAGTTATTGAGCTACAACATAAGAAATGCCACCACTATTAAATATAATAATTATCTGTATTTTGTACTTGACTGTACTTAAAGAGTCATTGGCACTGCCTTTTGTGCGAGACGATCCAGATGCTTCTCCAATGTGTGGATACTCCGTAAGTATAATTGATTTATTTAGGATGTACTACACATTTAAAAAAATACGATTTCCATGCCCAAAGTTTAGTAAGGATTGAACAATGGAAGGGTCAAATGTATGTATGTGTGTATGTGTGTATGTATGTATGCATGTATGTATGCATGTATGTATGCATGTATGTATACGTATGTATGTATGTATGTATGTATACGTATGTATGTATGCATGCATGCATGCATGTATGTATGTATGTATGTATGCATGTATGCATGCATGCATGTATGCATGTATGCATGCATGCATGTATGTATGCATGCATGTATGCATGCATGTATGCATGCATGTATGTATGTATGTATGCATGCATGTATGCATGCATGCATGTATGTATGTATGTATGTATGTATGTATGTATGTATGTATGTATGTATGTATGTATGTATGTATGTATGTATGTATGTATGTATGTATGTATGTATGTATGTATGTATGTATGTATGTA
>CABFWO010000483.1:24433-46890 GCA_902155825.1 Timema genevievae
TAAAAAGGGGGGGGGGGTTGTAACACTTTTTCTGCAATAAAATATCTCAAAGTATTACCGATTTTGACTTAAGACTACAAAACACGGAGTAAAAATTAACAATAAAATGTGTCTTGAAGAAACTGTCTAGCTTTACCCGTTTCCGAGATAATCATGCATGTGTGATTTCAAAGACAAGTGTTAATTCCTGCCAGGTATGGAGCCAGTATAGCTGTATTGCCTAGCTGTGTTAGATACATTTGTCTCTGAGCTCAACCTTGTGTGATTATCTCGGAAACGGGGAAAGCTAGAAAGTTTCTTCAAGACACCTTTTTAGTTAATTTTTACTCCATGTTTTGTAATCTTGAGTAAAAGTTGATAATACTTACCCTGACATATTTTATTAAAACCCTCCCTTTTTTTACATAATGGGGGTGGGTAACGGTAACAGCACATTTAGTTTATTAACGATCATGGTTTCAATAAGGAGTATACAAATATTCGTTGTAATACCCTAAACAGTTTTCATAATATTTCACACAAGTCATTTTTAGCTCTATCTTTAGGGGTGTATACCACCCTTATTATTCAAGATGGACCCTAGGTTGTTGGTGTGAATTATTCTATTTTCACCCAAGGAATAGCCTGGTAAAGTTTGATGCAATGTTTTAGATACACGTTGTATGTATGTATATATGTATGTATGTATATATGTATATATGTATATATGTATATATGTATGTATGTATGTATGTGTGTATGTATGTATGTATGTATGTATGTATGTATGTATGTATGTATATATATAGTTTACAATGTTTCTCACTAATGTAGGCAATATTTACAACAACACCTAACTTGGTGTTTGGCCAGTGAGAGTTTGATATTGATACAAACACCACCTTCTGTTTCCAGTTTTGCACAGATACTGTTCCTGGGATGTTGAATGTTCATCTGATACCGCATTCACACGATGATTTGGGCTACAGGAAGACAGTTGACCAGTACTACTATGGTAGTAAGTAATGGGCAGAGGGGAACACTTACACTAAGAAGCCCCGTCAACATATTCAGTAACCGGCCCCGTGGTGTAGGGGTCCGGGATCGATTTCCGGCTGGCACCTTGGGTATTTTTCCCTCAAGAGGAATTATCCCAACGGTCACGAGGGTTTGGTCAGTTGGTTACGACTCAAACCGGCCCCACAACTTCATAATAACTATCATCACATCATATCATAGCATGAGGTGTAGACAACCTCCTATGGTGTAGGCCTACCCTGGACAACGCTCTGTGTGGCTAATAGTCTACATACAGGGGAACGAGCTTCGATGTCAAGTTCCCTCCCGGTCATATATCATACGATAGAAAAAAAGCCCGATTCGGTGGCTGCATTATCCAACGAAATACTTTCGCAGAAGACTGGTTTACCAATGACGAAAATCATGAGGTTCGAATCTCAGCCAAGTGTATTGAAGTTTTTTTTTTTTTTACAAAATGGTTTTCCACTCGTCCTACACAAAACGCGGATACATTTTATTTAAATATAATAGTCTTAGTTCGTTAAACTATTAGCGTAATTTAGCAAATAGACGTTATAAAACCCGAACGGTTAGTAATACGAGGTGTTAGAAAAAACACATAGGGCCTACTCCACATCCGCAGGGTCCATTGTCCTTAAGGTTTCAAAAAGTCGAATTCACTAAGATATTTGTAGTCACACCAAGACAAATTTAAAATAAAAAGATTATGAAAATGATTAGTTTTTTAAAAATAAATTTAAAGGTCAATAATTGTACAAATATTGATTTGTATTGACAAAGTATTTTACTCGCATCGATGGTCGCATAGTCTAAAGCGTTACTCTCGTGTTAGACTGGATTGCCGTTGGAGGAAAGTAATATCGGGGTCCGAATCCCAGTTGGATGTAATGAAGATTTTTTTAATAAAAGATTTACCACTCTCCTTTCCCGCAAATAACAACGCATTTCCTTTAAAATCATACTTTCCTCACCTCATCAGCTTAATTAATGTGTGCTTACAACCTAAACAGGCACTAAGACGTGTTGGAAAAAAAAAAGATTGTGTGTTTTTAATAATAATTAATGTTATTTTATTGATATATAATTCAATTTCATGGTAATTAGCACATTATGTAACATCAAACAAAACATTTGTTGATTATTTATCCGCAGAATTCTCCAGTATCCACAAAGCTGGCGTACAGTACATAATAGACACGGTTGCTGACGTCCTTTCCAAAGATCCCAAAAAACGGTAAGTCACTCTTGGGTTCAAACACGGAAATGTTTCCTTGGGCTAATTACAGGGGCAAATACTCGTACAATAACATTAGTTAGATTGGACTAGAATAAAGGTGTGGAAACACTAGGCCTGGGAAGGCCGCATGTTAATTCAATGATTACACATAAGGCTGAGCGCGCTTGTATAGATATATAGGTAGATAAACAGATACACACATAGATTTTTTATTATTATTATTTGCCACTGAATCTTACTACCCGTTTGGGTTATACGCTTAAGTACTCTGGGAAGGTTGAATTTAGAGGAAGTGAACCCGCATTTGAGTGGAGGGAAAGTGAAAAACCATTTAGGAAAAAACCACCCCCAGTTTACCCGATCAAGATTTGAACCTCGATCTTCCTGTCCTCGGCAGTCTAGCTTAACACGAAACTAGCCTGTTATCCAATTACGCCACCGAGGCAGGTGATACGTAGCTGGATATATATAGATAAAAGATATATAGCTGTATATAATAGATAACTAGATAGATTAAAATATAGATATATAGATTTTATATATATATATAGATAAAAAGATAGATATATAGCTGGATATATATTTAGATAAATAGATAGATTAAAAGATTGATATATATAGCTACATATATAAATATATAGATAAAAATATGTATAGCTAGATATATATATGTATAAATATATATATATAAATGGATATATATATATAAGAGTGGTAAATTATTAAAATTATAGGCCTACTTTTTTTTTGAGCTTCCTTATCATCCGTTTATTGGCGCCCATAGACTTTACTGTACTCGGATGTATTTCAAGGGGAAACCTTTGTGCTGCTACCACGACCATTGCTATAAACTTAAATAATGTGAATTATCAAGAGACCTTGGTTTGACCCTAGGAGGATTAGAATATCTCAATCTTCACGTAGCGCGAAGATATGTGAGGTACGAGTAATTCTATACGCTCCCGGGTGCCGCTAACCCGCTCCGTGTTAGCGTCTGTGGAGATTATTTAATTAATATCTAAGAAAAATGCATACAGTAGTTGATAAAACGTTTTATTAGACTTTGTCCATGAGGTTTCTCTGAAAACTGGCGGGGACGTGCAGGGTCTCGAGTTGATGGGCTCTCGGAACGTGTATAAGGGTCTACTTTACCAGACGACGAGGCTTGGGTTGGACATGGAGAGGGTTGATAAAGGTGGTGTTAAAGAGGAGTGAGCGGAAAGAGGATATTCACTGCCAGGTCAGCTCACTACGAAGCTTTGCAGTAAAAGACAACGAGATGAGTAAAAGGATAGCGTTCTTTCATGACCTTCTGTTAATAGTTAGCCTAAGTTTGTGGAATAAAGCTCTAGCCACGTGAGAGAGAGATATTAAAACCAACTAATAACCGCTACAAATTAGCCTTCATTTTTAATAAAAGGGTTTTCCCCGATGAATTTGAAAGAATTAAATCGAATGACCGACTGGGGTTTAGGCTGTCAATCTATAGAAGAGAAGATCGTTATATTTATCGCCCCCCCTCCAGGCAGAACGTGATGGCAATGCCAGAAACTATGTATGACCGTGTGACACGGACGTCGTTTAGAGGGGGGCGGACAGGGCGGTACGCCTCACAACTAATAATCTGATCAAATGGGAAGATCTTAATACCGTAAAAAAACCCAGGAAAAGTGTATTTACCGAGAAAATTTAAGATCCACGTTTGGAGAAATGTATAGATGATCATAACTTTTTATATAACGTATCTAATTAATTACCTTATAGTATTTAATTTTCCTGTTATTTATGTGGTAGGAAATAATTTTTATTTTTTTATTTAAAGTGAAAATGGTTTCGTTCTGTTACCCACCCCCCTCCTTTAACTCTTCCCAATTATTAAGAGATTTTGATGCCTATAACATCCAAAACACTGAAATGACTGATGAAGGACGATAATAATAATTTAGACCATCATCATCACCATCAATTGTTTCCAGCCTGCAACCGGGTTAGTGTTTTCATCTTCCTCTATTCTCAATCCTTTAATTGCTTCCATTCTTCTCCTCTCAATTGTACACTTCTTGTAACCTGCTCCTCCCATCTCTTTATTGGCCTCTCTTGCAGTAAATTTCCTACATACTTTATTTCAATTATTTTACTTTGGCGTCTTCTCCTTCTACATCCTCATTACATGCCCATACCATCTCAGTCTTGCTTCCTCTACTATCTCATGTACTCCAACATCCTCATTACATGATCATACCATCTCAGTATTGCTTCCTCTACTATCTCATGTACTCCAACATCCTCATTACATGCCCATACCATCTCAGTCTTGCTTCCTCTACTATCTCATGTACTCCAACATCCTCATTACATGCCCATACCATCTCAGTCTTGCTTCCTCTACTATCTCATGTACTCCAACATCCTCATTACATGCCCATACCATCTCAGTCTTGCTTCCTCTACTATCTCATGTACTCCAACATCCTCATTACATGCCCATACCATCTCAGTCTTGCTTCCTCTACTATCTCATGTACTCCAACATCCTCATTACATGCCCATACCATCTCAGTCTTGCTTCCTCTACTATCTCATGTACTCCAACATCCTCATTACATGCCCATACCATCTCAGTCTTGCTTCCTCTACTATCTCATGTACTCCAACATCCTCATTACATGCCCATACCATCTCAGTCTTGCTTCCTCTACTATCTCATGTACTCCAACATCCTCATTACATGCCCATACCATCTCAGTCTTGCTTCCTCTACTATCTCATGTACTCCAACATCCTCATTACATGCCCATACCATCTCAGTCTTGCTTCCTCTACTATCTCATGTACTCCAACATCCTCATTACATGTCCATACTATCTCAGTCTTGCTTCCTCTACTATCTCATGTACTCCAACATCCTCATTACATGACCATACCATCTCAGTCTTGGTTCCTCTACTATCTAATGTACTCCAACATCCTCATTACATGCCCATACCATCTCAGTCTTGTTTCCTCTACTATCTCATGTACTCCAACATCCTCATTACATGACCATACTATCTCAGTCTTACTTCCTCTATTATCTCATGTACTCCAACATCCTCATTACATGCCCATACCATCTCAGTCTTACTTCCTCTATTATCTCATGTACTCCAACTCTTCCCCGGGTAACTTCATTCCTAATCTTGTTTCTCTTCGTGACAGTTAACATGCTCCTCACTTCATTTCCATGGCCTCCACTTTCCTAGTCTCTCTGAAATTCAATGTCCATGTTTCTGCTGCAAATGTTTACTAAACTTAATTTTAAGATTTAAGCTTTTAACGATATTTTTTTTAAAGATTTGTCCAGGTGGAGACCGCCTTCCTGTGGATGTGGTGGCAAGAACAAGATGAGGCGTCGAGAAACCTTTACAGGAACCTGATCAACTCAGGTCAGATAGAGCTCATCGGGGGAGGATGGGTCATGAACGACGAAGCAGACTCACATTACCAAGCCACAATAGACCAGTTCACCTGGGGACTAAGGTGACCTTCATTCACTCACGGTAACCTTGGCCTTTTCTCACGGTGGGATTCATACTAGGTTCAGCCAATATCCTCTTTTATAACTCTACTATTCTTTCTAGAGAGTGTGCCCCAAACTGTGCTACATGAAGGGTATCAACGGTTACCTTTTCGGTTTTATTGATCATTATATATGATCTATAATAATAAATCTGATAAACAAGTTAAAGTAGATTTTGACGTGACGTAACGACTTTTATTAGCTTACCACTCAAACTTTTTAAAATTTATGTGTGTCTATGTATATATGTATGTGTGTATGTATACATGTATTTACTTATGTGTATGCATATATGTATGTATGTACGTATGTATGTGTGTATGTATATATGTATTTACCTATGTATATGCATATATGTGGGTATGTATATGTATATATTTGTATATATGTAAATATATGTATGTATGTGTATGTAAATATATGTATGTATGTACGAATATCTCCACACTGATTACGTTTTAAAACTCAGGTGGTTAGAGGAAACGTTTGGAGTCTGTGGCAGACCTCGTATCGGATGGCAGATCGATCCTTTCGGCCACTCCAAAGAGACGGCGTCCATCATGGCTCAGATGGGTTTCGACGGTCTTTTCTTCTCAAGACTGGACTACCAGGACAAGGAGACCCGTCTCAACACGAGTACCATGGAGATGGTGTGGGAGGCCAGCGAGAGTTTGGGTCAGTCAACAGAACAGGGAACACCTTCATTGACCACTATCACTCGGTCAATCTCTTTGCCGCTCACTTTTTATATTGATCTTTTATTCCTTTCCTCCCCTGTTTTGATACTCTTCTATGGCCTGCTCTGAATTATAATTATTTGTTTTACCAATTGGGTCGTATCTTTTGTGTAACACGAATTTCTCGTATTTGGAATGAATAGAAAAATGACACCTGGACATGAAAATCGAAAGCGGGACCTTTATCTTAGCGCACCAATGCTATACCACTAAGCTATCCAGGGATAATTGTAAAGAAATAGTACTATTAAATGACAATTTTTTTTATTTGAAATAGATTTTTATAAAATAAATAAATTATGAGATATAGCAAAATATATTTTTTTATAAAGGGTTTTAAAATATCAAACTAATTGTTATGCTCTTTGGTAGGCAGAGAAATTCATATTGTCTTGAAGTTTCTATAACAGTGTATATTATTTCATTTATGCCCTTCAGTGGATTGTTTCTGCAATAAGGTAGATTATTTTTCTCGTTTCGGGATAATTTTTTTTAACACCATCAGGTTATACACATATGTACTAATTATGCTATTAAGTTAAGAATGAGGGAGGTTTAATTTAGAGGAAATGTACCCACATTTTCGTGCAAGCGAGTTTCACATATCTCACGAGTTTTTAGTAAATGTATCTATTTTAAGATAAAAGATATGGAAGGTCTGTGCGGTGCACTGTGCCATTTATTTCCTAATCCTAGCAGACTCTCAACACTATGGGTGTTAATATCAATAAAACTATCAATAAAACGTTTTAAATCTTGTCCAGGATCTTCTTCCGACTTGTTCACCAGTGTCCTGTACAACCACTACAGCTATCCCACGGGATTCTGTGTCGACGTGAACTGTGACGATGATCCCATCATAGATAACCCCGACAGTCCGGATTACAACTTGGAGACGAAGGTCAGTTGTCACGGGGCGTGTTATTATTATTATTATTATTATTAGCACCGCGTCTTACTACCCGTTCGGGTTATACGCACTTACGCTAATGTGTAATGGTAGGGTGATTGTGAGATGAAATGGGAGGACCTACAGTTTAACGTGGGATCCGAACCACGGTGGTAGGCCTGGCATTCCACACATTCACAAGTTGTGATTAATACACGTCTTGTCAGAGGTGAAGGAAGGGTTTGTCAATCAGATAAATCTGTGCCGGGACCAAGTATTGAACCCTGGACCCCCAACACAGAAGTCTGACACCTTACCCCTAGACCACCAGGTCACGTGTTAATTTCCACTTTTATAAAATGTTAAAAAATATATATATTCTTACCATCGTGTCTTACTAACTGTTCAGGTTATACACTTGTATACTAATTGCGTTAGTGAGATAGGGAGAAAAGTTTAATTTATATGAAGTGTATCCACATTTGCGTGGAGGGAGAATGGAAAACCATTTAGTGAAAACCACCCTCAGTACACACGACTTGGATTCGAAGCTCGATCTCTTCGTCATCGGTAGTCTCCTCTATGAGATTGATATATTCACCAGGGGTCTTCAACCCGTGGCACGCGGGCCACTTGCGGCCCGCGGTGACTTTTTTTTTGTGACCCGTGTGGTTGTTAAATATATAAAATGATTTTCAAAGAAAAAATTATAAACTCATATGTATTTTATTTACGTGTTTCACGTTATTTTATAAACTATGATTTTTGATTTTCTGTGAAGGAAAGTATTATGTTTTTATTCATATGTACTTTTAACCGGCAAATGGTAATTCCAGTAGACAAGACAGATCTCGCTACCTCCTGCTCTGAAACGACATAGAACAAACTTCACGATAAATCCTAATCCCTAGTGTGGGTATAAGAATGAGCTGATACGAATATTTTAATATATATTCAATCCTAATATCGGTACATTATTGCGAGACAACAAGAGACAGAAACTTCAGCCCTTGGACATAAAAAAAAGTTGAAGACTCCTGGTCTAGTCTAACGAGAGAATAGCGCCTTGAACCACGTGGTTACCGAAACAGGTCTTTCAAATTAAAAATATTTAGGCAAGGAAAATAAGACTGTGAGTTAGTGAAAGAAAGTTTACTGCCGTTTGTTTTCGAATGAAACAAAATAATTCCAAAGTTGACACAATGCAGCCCTGGATTACAACCGAAACAATGTGTGCATTCATTTAAAAACTGATAAATACACACTTTTTAAGTCTGACACCTTAGCTCAGTCGATAGCGTGTCTGCCTACTGAGCTCCAGAGTTCGATTCCCGGCATAACCAAAAATTTATCAATGATGAAAATCTGGGTTTACCCTTTCACATTGATAAATTAACGTCCGGGGGGACTGGATGTTGTGCCTGTTCTTGTCTTAAGTTAGGTTATAAGGTATATTAAGCTACGACAGGCTTACCAAGCCATGGTGGTGGAAAATATATGGCTTGAATAAAAAACTGACCACAGGCTGTAAAAAAAATTGTCTATGCTCTATTTAAGGTGCAACAGTTCATCTCGTTCGTGAAAGAACAGGCGAAATCATTTACGACGGACCACATCATAGTAACGATGGGTCAAGACTTCAACTACCAGGACGCTAGCATGAACTACAAAAACATCGATAAACTAATACGGTAAAACTATATCAAAACCAATAAAAAATACTACTAGTATAAATTGAAATGTATTTATTCTTATTTGTACGCCAATTACTTTTAATTCATTGCGTGACTGTAAGTGATTTTCTGACAACTGTGAGCTTAGAACAGTTTTAAATTAAATCTTATATATCCCCTCTGACAAAGTCACGCTCCCCTTTGATGATCTGAATACAAACCGGAATCTCTCAATTGGAACGCTTTGTTTTAAAGCCAACGCCTCCTTTTGATGCTCCCCTCAGAAACGTGAATGCCCTCCAGACGAACGGCAGCGACGTCAACGTCATGTACTCCACCCCCTCCTGCTACCTGAAGGCGATCCACGACGCCAACCGGACGTGGACGACCAAGACGGACGACTTCTTCCCCTACGGCAGCGACGCCCACTCTTATTGGACGGGATATTTCACCTCCAGACCCACACACAAGGGTTTCGAGAGAATGGCCAACAACTTCCTTCAGGTATCGCCGACAATGTCGGACATGTATGGACATGGCGTTCTTGGAGTATTCTGATAACGTGCAATCTGTTTAGCGTGAGATGTATCAGTCTTACCTTAGCTCACTACACTATGACCCTATCTTATAAATAGGGGGTGGACTATTGGACATTCAAATGTTTAAAATAGGCGAGCAAATAGGCACAAAATATGGGATGTAGGCAACAGAATAGGCAATTATAGAAAAAAAAACAAGCTCACTACTTGTTCGTGTTTACACAAATGTAGGCTTACTAACCACGCTAGTATGTTAGGGGTTAGGAAGGTGGTAATTAAGAGGAATCGTATCTACATTTGCGTGGAGGTAAAGTGAAAACCCATTTAGTAAAAAAAAATCTTGAGTACACTGAATTTAGATTAGAATCTCAATCTCTCCTTCATAGGCAGTCCAGTCTACTGCCAGAGTGACGTATTAGTCCAATCGACCACCGAAGCGGGTCACATGTTAATCATTAAATACTTTTCTGGATTTCCAGTAGTGAAATGGGTTATATTTTCAGATATAATGTTTTATCATTTTGAAAAACTGAATTCTACTTTACACAATGTCAACTGCTCCCATTGTCCTCCCAAGATGTCTGCCAACTGCTCCCATTGTCCTCCCAAGATATCTGCCAACTGCTCCCATTGTCCTCCCAAGATGTCTGCCAACTGCTCCCATTGTCCTCCCAAGATGTCTGCCAACTGCTCCCATTGATCCTCCCAAGATGTCTGCCAACTGCTACCATTGTCCTCCCAAGATGTCTGCCAACTGCTCCCATTGTCCTCCCAGGATGTCTGCCAACTGCTACCATTGTCCTCCCAGGATGTCTGCCAACTGCTACCATTGTCCTCCCAATATGTCTGTAAACTGCTTCCATTGTCCTCCACCCAATTTACGGTCGTTGGAAGCTATTTAACAAATATCTCTTTTCAAACATAGATATATATTTCAGATGTGTAAGCAGTTGTCACTACGAGGGTACATGTATATTTCAGGTGTGTAAGCAGTTGTCACTACGAGGGTACATGTATATTTCAGGATGTGTAAGCAGTTGTCAGTTCTGGGCAACGTGACGGGAAGTGACGCCGGTGGCAAATTGGACGACTTGAGGAGAGCTATGGGTATAATGCAGCACCACGACGCCATCACCGGAACCGAGAGGCAGGAGGTGGCTGACGACCACATAAGGATGGTTACAGCGGCTCTCAGAGGGTGTGAAGATGTCACTAAGGCAGCCATCAAGTAAGGCATATACTATAACAATGGCGTGACGTGAAGTGTTTCCAGGGTAAAGCTTGATTTATACTTTCGCCGAAAATAGAAAGCAGAATCTGTCTGAGTAGCGAAGCAATTCACACGCTGCATGCTTACCCAAGATGCATTGCAACGCTAACTTAAAACAGCTGATTATCAACATATTTTATTTTCTAGTGGATAAACGTATACTTTAGATCATTCTCCCGATGTATGTTTTCAAATTATAACGCTGTGTCGTGGAACAATCCAATACATCGATACAAGCTTTACATTAACGGGTTATTTCAAATCACCTCCCAACGGCCAACGAAGCTGTCTGCTTGTTTCTAGCTCTACAGCGCATGCGCTGTCATATGCACATGCGCACTGATTTGATATGGTGGGTTTTGAGGTTTGATTGGATCACCCTGGCCGAAAATCTCAGGCAGAGCGGAAAAAAGTAGAGATGAGTTGAAATTCAGCAGAACAGCTCGCGCCGATGAGGCGAATATCTTGTGATTGGTTTAGAGCTCATCACGTGACCACGTTTCTGTTCTGCGCTTGTTTTTCGGTGAACGTGTGAATCCACAGTAAGAAGAACTTGCCTAAACTGTAACTGCGAATTTTTCTTGTCGCTCACTAGAATAAGTCAAATCAATGAAAATGCATTCCAATGTGAGGTATGTATACGCCCAATATCATTGCTGAGGGAAATGCAGGTTTTATGGAGAAAAGATTTATCTTCGCTCTCTCTCAGTTAACTGTTGCCAAATCTCCTCGTTCTCAGTTATGTCTGAAGGTGGTGTGCTGGGGTAAGAAGGAGCTACTGGCCAAATCTCCTCGCTCTCAGTTATGTCTGAAGGTGGTGTGCTGGGGTAAGAAGGAGCTACTGGCCAAATCTCCTCGCTCTCAGTTATGTCTGAAGGTGGTGTGCTGGGGTAAGAAGGAGCTACTGGCCAAATCTCCTCGCTCTCAGTTATGTCTGAAGGTGGTGTGCTGGGGTAAGAAGGAGCTACTGGCCAAATCTCCTCGCTCTCAGTTATGTCTGAAGGTGGTGTGCTGGGGTAAGAAGGAGCTACTGGCCAAATCTCCTCGCTCTCAGTTATGTCTGAAGGTGGTGTGCTGGGGTAAGAAGGAGCTACTGGCCAAATCTCCTCGCTCTCAGTTATGTCTGAAGGTGGTGTGCTGGGGTAAGAAGGAGCTACTGGCCAAATCTCCTCGCTCTCAGTTATGTCTGAAGGTGGTGTGCTGGGGTAAGAAGGAGCTACTGGCCAAATCTCCTCGCTCTCAGTTATGTCTGAAGGTGGTGTGCTGGGGTAAGAAGGAGCTACTGGCCAAATCTCCTCGCTCTCAGTTATGTCTGAAGGTGGTGTGCTGGGGTAAGAAGGAGCTACTGGCCAAATCTCCTCGCTCTCAGTTATGTCTGAAGGTGGTGTGCTGGGGTAAGAAGGAGCTACTGGCCAAATCTCCTCGCTCTCAGTTATGTCTGAAGGTGGTGTGCTGGGGTAAGAAGGAGCTACTGGCCAAATCTCCTCGCTCTCAGTTATGTCTGAAGGTGGTGTGCTGGGGTAAGAAGGAGCTACTGGCCAAATCTCCTCGCTCTCAGTTATGTCTGAAGGTGGTGTGCTGGGGTAAGAAGGAGCTACTGGCCAAATCTCCTCGCTCTCAGTTATGTCTGAAGGTGGTGTGCTGGGGTAAGAAGGAGCTACTGGCCAAATCTCCTCGCTCTCAGTTATGTCTGAAGGTGGTGTGCTGGGGTAAGAAGGAGCTACTGGCCAAATCTCCTCGCTCTCAGTTATGTCTGAAGGTAGTGTGCTGGGGTAAGAAGGAGCTACTGGCCAAATCTCCTCGCTCTCAGTTATGTCTGAATGTGGTGTGCTGGGGTAAGAAGGAGCTACTGTCCAAATCTCCTCGCTCTCAGTTATGTCTGAAGGTAGTGTGCTGGGGTAAGAAGGAGCTACTGGCTAAATCTCCTCGCTCTCAGTTATGTCTGAAGGTGGTGTGCTGGGGTAAGAAGGAGCTACTGGCAACCTCGACTAACCAGCGTTGCGAAATTTGTCTTATATTTGAGGGGAGATTGACCACACGAAAACGAGAGAATGACAACGCTGTTTCCCAATAGTAACCATGCAGTTACCTCGGAGATGATATCCAGTGTAGGAGATCTTACGTATGATTGGGCAAATGGAGGATCTAGTAGGGGAGGACATTGTCACAGGTACAGTTTTAACAATAATATGCGTACCCTCTCAACACTCCACGACACTGATGGATAATTATGTTCTTTGAATTCCATTTCGTGAAACTATTTAATACGCCTCATCACCATGGTTGAGTGGTTACACGTCCAGGGAAATCTGGTTCATCCCTTTGTGAGGCATTGAGATGTATAATTGGCCCATGGGCTCGTTTTAGTCGTCATTCTGCTGGTCACAGAGTCTAGGACATCAGTCTTGCATTATACTGGGTTTATTGGTCAACGTCAAAGTGTTGATTCGAATACAGGCGGGTGCATCTGAGGTAATTTTCCACTGTGATTCTATCATACCCTCTCCAAGCTGTATCGAGTGTTATTCCTCTAAAATTCCCTCCTAATCCTTATCACTTTGATTAAGTCGTTAATATAATATGTTTAAACGTTTTAATAAAAATACTTATATTAGTTCCCAGTTAATTATATTGCCTGAATTGATGGTCAATTGGTTGTTAATATTAAGAGGTGACTTTTTTCGGCGCCTTCTACTTTCCATTCGATCCGTCCACCTTCAGTTACACTCATAGGTCAGGGATGAAGAAGATATTATCTAATTCATAGGTCAACAACTCGAAAGTTGGTTTGATATAATTTCTATCTATCAGCAGCTAGGCATACACTCGGCCCTTCAACTGGTTAGTGCTGTCCACACCATCTGGTAGAAGTCCCATGTACTAAGGGAGTTCAAGAAGTGTGCTGTTTCCCCGTTTCCTTCTACACTGAATTTCTATGAGCGAGAGCAAAAGCGCCTACCTATTTTGCCGTGAAAGGAATTTTCACAAACCTTCCAGGGTTCTTTTAAACGTGCACAATCGACATGGTACCGACGGCTTTACTCCCCCTCCGAAGAAAGTTGTGCTACGGATTTTTATCACTCAAGAAAAATCCGTCGAACTCGGCTGGGATTGAACCCAAGAACATTGGGTCATAAGGGGATAACTCTAGCTCAGGATCATTGAAATCGACGAAGAAGATATAATTTATAATTATATACGTGCATTTGGGTGGGGGAAAGTTCTGACACTATTTAGGAAAAATCCCTCTTAGTAATCTCAGCTGAGATTCAAACCCCAAACCTTCCCAACCCCGATCAAACCAGATTAGACGAGCTTTGAGTTTGGCCCATGTCCCCATCCGCGATTGTCTGAAGGTTTTATTTTTTTCAGTTTCTGTGCATAAATCTATAAGTAAGACATGAAATGAGAGCCATATTACCTCATAGCACTTTCATATCTTCTCCAGCAACCTTGTCGGCAACAGCTCCAACCTGGAGTTGAAGTCCTGTCTCTTGCTAAACATCAGCCTGTGTGAAGAGACGGAGCGCTCCGAGGACTTCTTGGTGACCATTTACAACCCCATCAGTCACCCGGTGTCCCAGTACGTGAGACTGCCAGTCTCCGGGGACAGCTACATTGTCACTGACTCCAATGGTAAGTTAACATCAGTTACCCGGTGTCCCAGTCAATTTGTTCCACGTACCCCCAAACCTTCTGACACGTACCTCCACGTCGGGAACCTCTGATTTAGAGGCAAAGGACAAGCATGTTAGAGCTCAGGATAATGTCTGAACCTTCCAAAGATGTTTTTTTTAATGTCCTCTCATCTGACCCCTAGGTGAGTCAGTCGTCAGCCAGCTTGTGCCCATCCCTCAGTCAGTACTGAACATCCCTTACAGAAACAGCAGCGCCCTGAACGAGCTGGTGTTCCGAGCGACAGACCTCCCTCCTCTGGGGTTCACCTCTTACCGGGTAGTGCTCTCCAAAACTTCAGAAGGAGCGGAAAAAACTGAGGAGAGCGAGGATCTCAGCATCGGTAACAAGGCGAGGAGAGAAATATTTGATGACTTAGCTCTTCTTTATTACGTCCGATGTGCTAGGGGTCCGGGGTTCAATCCTCGGTCCCGGCACAGATTTATCCGATTGCCAAAACCTTCCTTCACCTCTGACAAGACGTGTATTGATCACAACTTGTGAATGTGAGGAATGCCCAGGCCTACCACCGTGGTTCGGATACCACATTAAATTGTAGGTCCTCAATTTCATCTCACAAATCACCCTACCATTGCACATTAGCGTTAGTGCGTATAACCTGAACGGGTAGTAAGACGCGGTGATAATAATAATAATAATAATAATAATATTTAGTCCTATACCACACCTAAATACCTGTCCGGATGTACTAATTCTTACAACGCTAAGGCGAATGTCGACAACCGGTAGATCTTGTGGCAATGTTAAGTCGATCGCGTGAAGAAAATGACATCTTGATGAAAGTCAAGCCAACACATCCCCTATATTAGGCAACCCACTCGCCGCCGGTACATTATTCCTCGCTTTCTCGTTAACAATGTGTCGATAGGTTAACTCAAACTTTATTTGACATTGGAGTGGTTTAGTAGAGATCGCTAAGATAGGCTTGAAATGAGTACAAGCTCGAAAAAAATTAACAATATATTATAGGCTTACCCAAATGTTTCTTTCTAAAATTCGAACTAAATGTTATATTTTATCATTGATTTAAATATAAATTTTATAGATATACATGGTGGGTTCAAATTATACAATTTTTAGAATTAACCAATGGCGAATCAGCTAAATCCTATTGTAACTCTCCTTATCAACGTTATTTATTTTTTTATTTAGCACCACGTCTTACTACCCGTTTGTTTTATACGTTTAAGTACTAATTACGTTAATGAGTTAGGAATTGAGGAGGCTAAATTTAGAGGAAGTGAACCGTCATTTGCGTGGAGGGAGAGTGGAAAAATATTTAGGGAAAAACCACACATAGTTCACCCCATCTAGATTCGAACCTCGATCTCCCCGTCCTCAGCAGTCTAGCTGACACGAAACTATCGCGTTAGCCAACTGTGCCACCGAGGCGGGTTAACGTTTTTTAAATGTCAACATAATGCTCTCCTCCTATTGTTATTTCTAGCATGTATGTAGACTTGTAAATTAAATTAGGTTATAAGTGTGTCTTGAAATTAGATAAGTCTAGATATTTCATTCGGTAAGGTAGGGGCGTACTAATTAAAAGCTCGTGTATTCGAATCCTGGCGAAGAAACACTTTATTTTTCAACCATGTTATATACATATTTAGTTTTTTTAAATATTTCTGAAAATATATTAGAGTATTTAATAAAATTATTGATTAATTTTTTATCACCACGTTTTATTACCTGTCTAGGTTATACGCATTTATGATAATTAATCTAATAGAGTAGGCACGAGGAAGGAAGCATTTTAGAGGTAGTTTACACGAACTTGCATGGATGTATAGTGAGAAATCATTTATAGAAAAACCACTATCAGTATAACCGACCGGGGTTCGATACCCTACCTCTCTGTCATTAACAGGCCAGTCAAACACGAGGGTGATGCCTTAGACCATTCTGCCACTGAAGCGGGTAATATTGAATACAAGAAAAATACAATTTACATTTGGTAGCGTTACGGTTGGATGTGGTAGGGAGGGGGGGAATATATCAATGTACAAGAAATCTTTTAAAAAAAAGTTTCAACAAACAAGTTAATCTCACTACACAAATAGTTTATATTTACACCACTGTGGCATAACTTCAACGTATGTGGTCGTCATTCAGAATATTATGTCATCAATTACAATCACACATTATGATGATGCATGGGATAGCTTAATGGAATTAATAGTGGTATTACAGCTCCGGAAATGGGATTAGCGTGTGTTGAATTATCGATTACATCTTGTCAAATATGTTCTGAGATATGGCATATTTAGATGTGTAAAGAAATTTGTAAACACATTGATGCGTGGATAGTTTGACATCTTAGCTCAGTCGGTAGCGTGTCTGCCTACTTCGTTTAAGGGTCCCAGGTTCAATTCTTGGTATGGCCAAAAATCATCATTGGTGAAATGTGGGGTTTACCCTTTTACAGTGATGAATTTAACGGCCGGGGGACTGGATGTTGCGTCTGTCCTAGTATAAAGCTAGATATAACAAATATGAAGCTATGACAGGTCTAGACAGCCGGTAGTGGATAATAAATGGCTTCAATAAAAAAACTATCACAGGCTGGAAACAGTAATGGATGTAAAGAATAAAGGCGTAAATAATCTGGATTAAAAGAGAGAAATGGATAGTAAAGATATGTTAATTAAATCAGAAAAAAATAAAAGTATAATTACAAGTAGGTATACATATATAAATTTAGACTACCCACTTCGGTGGCCGCATGGTCTAAGACGCTACTCTCACGGTAGACAAGATTGCCGATGAAGGGAAGATCGAAGTTCGAATTTCGGTCGGGTGTATTGAGGGGGGTTCGAACACATCCAATGTTGATGTATTTTTACTGAGCGATAAAAATACGTAACACAACTTCCTTCGGAGGTAAAATAAAGCCGTCGTCGATCCCATGTCGATTGTGGACATATAAAAGAACCCTGGACGGTATGTAGAAATATTTTTCCGGGCAAAATTGGTATGCCCTCTCGTTCTAGCTCAAAGAATTCTCGTGTGGGGATGTAATCAGTCGGTTCAGAAAGCGCAACGTTAAATACTTCAAATATAATAATAAAACTAATCTGTACTATCCAGGACGTGTCAGTACAGATAAACAGCACTTCCGGGCTGGTGCGCTCAATCAGCATCAATGGCACGGACCTACCGCTGCAGCAAAGTCTCCTGTACTACTCTGGGTACTTTGGGGATGATAAGGTACCCGTCAACACATCCTCCGGCGCTTACGTCTTCAGACCGAATTCTTCCGAGCCAGTGACAATCACTGAGAATGTCGCCGTTCGTGTTCTGAAAGGTCAGATCTTAAATCCACATACTGATTTTTTTTTTACTTTATCATGTAGAGAAAGTATTGTTAAAATCTACCTATCTAGAATCGGGATGTTCCGGAGCTCTTACAATCCTGTATGTATATTTAGGATCACAGAAAAAACTGGTTGATGGATTCCGTTAAAACTTAATATTATGATGTATCATGGACATATCTCAAAGCCAAACCTAATTTGGTTCAAAGGATTAAAATAATTATGTTTTTTTTTTAACAACGCATCTTACTTACCCTTCGGGTTATATGTTTGTATCCTAATAACGCTAATGGCGTTAAGGATTAGTAAGGTTAGGATGTGTACCCATATATTGGTGACCTGGAGGTCTAGGGGTAAGGTGTCAGACTTCTGTGCTGGGGGTCCGGGGTTCAATCCTCGGTCCCGGCACAGATTTATCTGATTGCCAAACCCTTCCTTCATCTCTGACAAGACGTGTATTAATCACAACTTGTGAATGTGTGGAATGCCAGGCCTACCACCGTGGTTCGGATCCCACGTTAAACTGTTGGTCCTCCATTTCATCTCACAATCACTCTACCATTACACATTAGCGTAAGTGCTTATAACCCGAACGGGTAGTAAGACGTGGTGATAGTAATAATAATAGTAATAATAATATACCCATATTTGTGTGGAGAAAGAGATAGTGGAAAACCCTTTTCTAAAAAAAAAACCACCCTAAGTACACCTGACCGAGAATCGAACCTCGATCTCTTCCGCTATCGGCACTATAACATACTAGCGAGGGTAGCGTGTTAAACCATGTGGCCACCGAGGTGGGTTATAGTTTTGGTTGATTTCTGAAGATTCTAAAAATTGTATATATATTTGAGTGTGTATTTTCAGACTCTACCGTTTGAAGAAGTCCCCCTAGGCTACAGCTAGTGGGTAGTTTTGTAAGTATGTGAATGTGTGTTTCCAGGACCCCTTGTCGAAGAAGTTCATCAGGTGTATAGCGAGTGGGCGAGCCAAGTAATCAGGGTATACAAGGAAGAGAATCACGTAGAGTTCGAGTGGCTCGTTGGACCGATACCTGTCAAGTTAGTACCCACTGTTAATACAATTAACGTAATATACAGGTTGTGGCATTGGTATATCGATAAAACAACTTCAATTGAAAAAAAAAATTGCACTATATTGCAATGTAATAATAATAGCGAGTCTTCAACTCATCCATCTGGAGTAACGCGCACACTCATTCCTTCGGCTGGTTAGTGTCACTCAGCCGCACCATCTGGTATAGATCACATGTACTAGAGTAGTCCTGTAAGCGCGGTAGTCTCACGGTGTTTTCCGTACTGAATTTATATTAGCGAGCGAGAAATATCCTATACATTTTTCTGGAAAGGTATCTAATACCTTTGAGTTATCTTATACATGCCACAATCGAAATTGAACAAATTTCTTTACTTCCCATTCGAAGGAAGTTGTGTTACGGATTTTCATCACTCTGTAAAAAAAAAAATCCCAGGTTTATATCCGTGTACATTGGATCCTGAGGCAAGTGCTTTGCTCTGAGATCACCCAGGCCAAATTGTAATTTATGAATATAATTATTTAAAAAAAAACCGTTTCTTAAGTGCTGTTTATGACATCTGATACATTATCGTCCTTTTCACTTGAAATTTCCAATAGTTATCTCAATAAAGTTGCATCAATTTTTCGAATTTCTTCAGTGATTGTTTCAACTACATGATGGTGTGAGGTTTTCTGACATACATATTAGACTTAACAGTATCCGCACATAGGTAGTCAGTAGCCGTTAGAAAAGATGGCCTGGGCCACCAGGCGATGTCTTCAAATCGTTTTATGATGTGCCTCAGTTCCCGAGCTGTGTGCGTCATGGTGCCATCTTGTTGTTTCCTGATCTCAGCTCCCATGCCCCTATCAACGGGCAATTCAAGCGTTATCAAAATTGGTCGATATCTCTGAGACCACAGTCACAAGCTGTTTTTCGTTCCAATATTACGAATTATGTCTGCTTACATTCCCGAAGAGGTGAAAAGTTTTGTACGATAAAGGTTGGATTTATAAGAGGTGTACCCTCATTTGCGTGGAAGAAGAGTGTAAATCTTTTTACGAAAAACCACCCACAATACACCCGAGCAGGATTCGAGCCACGATCTCGCCGTCATCGGCAGTCTAATTCTACTGCGAGAGTGACGCCTTAGGACATGCGGCCACCGAAGTGGGTTATATGAATGTAGTTTTAGTGGTTTTTTAAGCTCTCTTTCCTTGACCTCTGACAAGACGTGTATTAATCACAACTTGTGAATGTGTGGAATGCCAGGCCTACCACCGTGGTTCGGATCCCACGTTAAACTAGTAGGTCCTCCATATCATCTCACTATCACCCTACCCATTACACATTAGCGTAAGTGCTTATAACCCGTACGGGTAGTAAGACGCGGTGCTAATAATAATTTGTGGCTGTCAAACACTGTTATTCCTACTGGTGTTACAATCGCAGCGATGGAGTCGGCAAAGAGCCCGTGTCCCGTTTCACCACCGACCTCGAGTCGGGAGGCCTGTTCTACACCGACGCCAACGGGAGAGAGCTCCAAGAGAGGAGGAGAGACTACCGCGCGACGTGGACCTGGGACATCACCGAACCCGCGGCCGGCAATTACTACCCCGTCACCTCAAGGATACTTATCAGGGATCACAGCCAAGGGGTGGAACTCGCCGTCTTGAACGACAGGGCTCAGGGAGGAAGCAGTCTGCAGGACGGTCAGGTTGAACTCATGGTGAGACGAGACTAGACGTTCTTTACCTGGTGTGCGCCTGCGCAGGAAGATCAGGTTTAACTCATGGTGAGACGAGACGAGACGTTCTTTACCTGGTGTAACGCCTGCGCAGGAAGATCAGGTTGAACTCATGGTGAGACAAGACGAGACGTTCTTTACCTGGTGTGCGCCTGCGCAGGAAGATCAGGTTTAACTCATGGTGAGACTAGACGAGACGTTCTTTACCTGGTGTGCGCCTGCGCAGGAAGATCAGGTTGAACTCATGGTGAGACTAGACGAGACGTTCTTTACCTGGTGTGCGCCTGTGCAGGACGGTCAGGTTTAACTCATGGTGAGACGAGACGAGACGTTCTTTACCTGGTGTGCGCCTGCGCAGGACGGTCACGTTTACATGAGCGCCTTAGCGCATGCGCGACTATTAAAAACCAAGAAACAAAGCTGTCCTTCAGACAATAGTTCGTTTTTTAGCACCGGGTTTAACTACCTGTTCAAGCTATACGCATAAGTACTAATTACGCTAATTAGTTATGGATGAGTAAGGTTGAGCTTAGAGAAAGTGTACCCACGTTTGCGTGGAGAGAGAGTTGAGAACAATTTTTAAAACTACCCTCAGGACACCCGACCGGGATCCGAACTCCGATCTCTCTGCCATAAGCAGTCTAGTCCAACACGAGAGTGATGCCTTAGACCATGCAGCCACCGAAGCAGGTATAGTTTTTGTTGATTATTATAACATACCCGTATCAAATTAACTTAAGGACATACAGATTATCGTAAACTTTTATACAGAGACGCTCAAATGAACGTACATAATGCTCTGTTCCTAGTTTAATGGCCAAAAAAACCGCTTCGGTGGCCGCATGGTCTAAGGCATCACTCTCGCAGTAGACTAGACTGCCGATGACGGGTAGATCAAGGTTCAAATCTCAGTCGGGTGTACTGAGGGTTTTTTCAAAATTGTTTTCCACTCTCCTTCCACTAAAATGCGGGTACACTTAATATAAAATATATCCCACCCAATCCATAAAACCACTAGCGTAATCGGTACATTACCGTATAAACCGAACGGGTAGTAAGACGCGGTGATAAAAAAATAATAGTTTTGAAATACAAAACATTTAATTTCTTCCGTAGTTTATTCAAATGGGTACACCGCATATCGAATGAAACAGATAAACCTCTCTTCGCCCCGGTAGGTCCACAGACGGCTGCTCCACGTGCAGACTTTCGGTCAGGCACTCAACGAAACGGCCTTCGGCGAGGGCGTCATCGCTCGGGGTCGTCATTTCGTCGTGGCAGGGCGGACGTCGGAGTCTGAGGGCGTCAGTCTGGCGGCGCAGGAGCGGATGTTGGCTCAGAAGATCCTCCATCCACCTTGGGTCTTCGTCAGCCAGGCCGCGTCGATCGGGCGGCTCGAGGACGTTCAAAGTCAACAGGTGAAGCGTTTTTTTAGCGATACGTCTCCCCACAAGGATATTGATGACCTTAATAGCCCGTCTCACCGTACGAGTAGCAACTAAATTAGGATTTTGGTTTGGAAGAACCTTCTGAAAGGACTGTTCTCTTACCAGAATACCACTTAATGGTGGGACACCAGTAGGAAAAAAAGACCTTCCAGACTGGCATTTCTACCAAAATCAAGGCATACCTACCTACCAATACACACACAACCCCCCACACACAGATTTATCTACCTACCCACCCCCACACACACCTATCTACTTACCCACCCACCCCCACACACCTATCTAC
>CABFWO010000483.1:46977-62318 GCA_902155825.1 Timema genevievae
CCCACTCACCCCCCCACCCCCAACATACGTAACATTCATTACATACATACATACCTAATCACGCTGCTCCCTTATGAGGTAGGTAAGAAACTGTGTATACAGCTCAAAAAACAGCTCCGTACTTAATCCATCCTCACCAACTTTCTCCACACTTCCCTATCCTTGCATACTCCCTTCAACATCCACACACCGAGTCATACATGAACGTTTGTTCTTAAAGTTTCTCTTTTTCCCACATTCGTCTACGACATTTAGCCACATCTTACATGGCCTACCCCTTCCTTTTTATCCACACACACACTCTACCTTCTTATATTTCCTTCGTCCCTCTATCCACACTCGTCTTCTCAACATACCCAAACCAAAGTAAGACGCTTCTTTCATATTTACCTGTTGGATCCTTTAGGTAGGTAAAACAGCTCGAACCCGACGTCACAGCTTGGTGCGTTTTTCTGTATTCTACTTGAAAATAAAAACGGTTTAATTAATTCCAGTGAAACCGTTTTAATATACATAAAATAATGAATATAAATTGAAATACAATTATTAGTTTAAAATTATAAATCTATTAAACTTATTTTAAACATGCTATCAAATGAGGGACGCAGAAAATTGCTCTTAGATACATTACTGGTTCTACTCATAGTCTTGTATTTAATTTCCCGATTGGTCGGTCATGTGATGGGCCGTAGGAGATGATTTTAATTTTTACATTAAATTTTATTACGATTAAATTTTTAAGCTGATTTAAAAAATATTGACAACGTACATTGCTACAATTTTATACTGTCTTTTTAAAGTCGTGGGAGATATTTGTGTGTTGTCCAAAGTTGAGGACCAGAATAACTTAAACATGTTACATGCATGGGTATAAAACTTTCTTCTCGTGGTATTAAAGTGCAAATATTATAATTTCTTTTAAATATATTAATATCAACATTAGATAAGAATTATGTATTGATCACGATAATTTTTTTCGAACATATATTTAAATTATTATTACTATCGTCATCATAATCGCATCTTACGACCTGTTCGGATTATACGCACGCACTTACGCTAATGTGTAATGGTAGGGTGATTGTGAGATGAAATGGAGGAACTACAGTTTAACGTGGGATCCGAACCACGGTGGTAGGCATGGCATTCCTCACCATATTTAAAGAAACAAACATTATCGGAATGGTATCGATATGTTGAGGAAACGGTTTTTTTGTTTTTATTTTTCAGTTTTCGGGGTTAAGTATTTCCTTACCGGACAATGTTAATTTGTTGACCTTGGAACCCTGGCTGGACCAGCAGCTTCTTGTTAGATTGGAACACATCTTGGAAAAGAACGAGGATCGTGACCTTTCACAAGAGGTCAACATCGACTTACAGGTAGACCCTTAAAAAAAGTATTTAACTCAAGTTTGTTGAAAATATTCTTGCATTAAATTTGAAAAATATTGAAGGTTTATTAAGCTAAGTTTATTTTTTCCAAAGCTGTGTTATGGCGCCTACTTGATTTTAACTGTAGGCCTGACCATATTTCCGCGTTAAGTTGAATGTTGCTTAAATATTATGACGTATTTTTGACAGATACTTTTGTTTCAAAGGATAATTAGAGCTAAATATCTTCTGCTTATGAAAGGAAACTCTGATAAAATTTAACTTTTCTCGAATAAAAACAACAAATAAAATAACGATTGCTCTATCAGGTATGCTGCAGCTTACTAGGAACGCCATCTATTATATTGAAAGTTGTACTTTATAAATATTTATAATATTGCTCGTCAGGGTTACATCATTCATAACACAGTAGTGTAAATATTATCCAGTACTAATGTACCGTTGCCCGAATGTACTAATAGTACATCCTTTCCGTGGAGGATCTTTACATGTCACTATGAGGTGAGGTCATGGTGATAGTGAGTATGAGGGTGCGGAACCAGTGGAAACACTTAAACCTAACTTAAGCCTAATTAACAAAACCCTGGTGATCTTTGGTGAAAAATATCAAAGTTACCAGCCGGTAAGCGAACCCGGGACCCCTAAGCTCGTAGCCAGGTGCACCGACCACTAAACCACGGGACCGTTCACTTTATTGATGGCGTTACAAGTATGAATTACCATAGCCACGTATTTATTAATCCGCGTAACTGTGATCCGTGTAAGTTGAGGATAACTGTACCGGCCTTCCTAACTTGCACCTGGTCGGGATTAGAAACCCCGATCTGTCAAGTCACAGGCAGAAGTTTTGTCAATATATATATTTTTTTTGTTTAAATCATGATTACAATTTCAATTACAGAGAATGTTGTCTACCGTGACGGTGTCGTCTTTTTACGAGACCACCATCGACGGCAATGCGTGGTTACAGGAAGTGTACCGCCTCCAGTGGTGCATCGCCGACACCAGAGAGAGGACGTTCCCGGAGAGACACACAGACAACTTCACCGTCACCCTCAGTCCCATGCAAATCAGGACGTTCCTCATCCAACTGCAATAGAGAGATGTGTCGTAGAGATGTATTTGTTAATCAAATAAATTTGTGATCGATTAAATAGCCAAGCTATTATATCTGATAATTACGGTTATGGCCGTATCTAAAAATACCATATTCTTTAAATAGAAAAATTACACATGGACATAGGAATTGAACATGGGACTTTTGATTATGGGTTATCTGATAGTTATTGATCTTATTATTGTTATTAGCACCGCGTCTTACTACCCGTTCAGGTTATACGCACTTACGCTAATGTGTAATGGGTAGGGTGATTGTGAGATGAAATGGAGGACCCTACCGTTTAACGCGGGATCCGAACCACGGTGGTAGGTCTGGTATGGTATTTATCTTAATTGATAACTAATATGTGGCTGACAATTTCCACACGTCCATCACAGAATCTGCCTTAAAATATTAGTGAAGTAAATACCCTGAGCGCGGGATGATTCCTGGGTAGTTCAGTTGGTTAGAGCATTGGCGTATTAAGCCAAAAGTAATGGGTTCGATTCCCGTGCCCAGTCATCATTTTTCAATTTAAAGAATAAAATAAGTATATATCCAGAATATAAATGACGCCTGGTCAATCGCTGATTAATAATAATCTTGGTAAAAGGGATGGTAACAAAAAAAGGTCCAAACACAATAGTATTGACGCCACTTCAAAGACCGGTTACACATAACGCAGCTTCAAAGACCGGTTAAACGCAGCTTCAAAGACCGGTTACACATGACGCCGCTTCAAAGACCGGTTACACACGACGCCGCTTCAAAGACCGGTTACACACGACGCCGCTTCAAAGACCGGTTACACACGAACGACGCTTCAAAGACCGGTTACACACGACGACGCTTCAAAGACCAATTACACATGACGACGCTTCAAAGACCGGTTACACACGACGCCGCTTCAAGACCGGTTACACATAACGCAGCTTCAAAGACCGGTTACACATAACGCAGCTTCAAAGACCGGTTACACACGACGCCGCTTCAAAGACCGGTTACACACGATACCGCTTAAAAGACCGGTTACACTGAGTCGACCCGCACCCACACCGTAAAATTCCGGATGAAAGCCATCCATGTTTTTAAATGCAAGTGTCTACACGAATCCGCGCCGGATCGGGGCGGAAGGATCGCCTAGAGAGCATTCATCAGCATTTTTACGGTGCGGTGTGGACCGTGTAGCCCACCAACCCCCGAATACGCGTGACGATTCGGGTGTCTCCGGAAATGTTCGGTATCTTCATGAATTTGTTTTCATATTAAATGTAGTGGCGCACGCATCCATTGGAATCTTCCGTCACATTCAGTTCATGTGGCCTTAGCTTCGTGAGGTTGGTTTCTGTAATTAAATACACAACCTGGAATCCATGTAATGAATAGAGAAATATGTGTTAATTATATTATTTGATAGCTATTATGAGTATTAAACATAATTACAGTATGATTTATACAAAATATAATACGTAATTGTACAAAGCGTATCGGTAGCTTTTTATTTAGTGATAACTAAAGGTTTATTTTAATAAAATTACTTGAAAAGTTCATTACAAAACTTTTTTTTTTTTTAGAAACACAGAATTCTCTAATACAGTGTTTCCTAACTGTGGCATGCGTACCCCTAGTGTTACATTAAGTATTAGTTATTAATGATAAGTTTGATAAACAGATAACAAATTATGCCCATGACGTGACTTAATTAACTTTTATTTTTCTATGTCACGGCTTTTTGTCCGAATTACCACTAAAGCTTAGTTACAATTGTGAATGACCGTTTATAGTTTAAATTTAATGAAGAGCTGGAAGGAAAGGTTTGTGTTGGTTAGGCCATGAACTTTTAAGTGGCACGTGATTGGATAGAGTTAGGGAAACACTGCTCTAAGCAAAAACTCTTTCATTTTTGAGGTACATAATTTTTATTTATGAACCAAGTTATAGGAAAGAGTGACAGAAACAAATAAGTATAAAATACAAACGCGGAGAGATTTAACTGTAGGGGACGCGAGAAAAGGTCAGTGTTTTTGTAGTTTTTATAGCAAAACATTTTGTTTTTGTCCAAAATAAATAATCCTTCAGTAGAACCAAAGTGTTCAATTTTCTTCACATGGTGATATCAACGGTTGTTAAATACCTCTCATAAGTCTAGCGCCATTATATGACAAACTTTTTAAATGAAGAAGAAAAAAGTGTTCATTACATTCCAGGACAACCATGACATTCAACAACCATTAAGATCACCATGTGAAGACATTTTAACTCTATGGTTATATTGAAGCAATTTTTGTTTATTTGAACCTAAAAAGTTTTTAATAAAAAAAAACCTATATTTTCTCACGTCACCTAAATCCCCACCTTAAAAATGGACAGTAAGAGCTCACCATATGTCCATCAAATCTGTGACACAGTCGGTTCGAAATAGTAAACTTACACCAATACTATTGCACGTGGATCATTTCTGATTAAACATTAATGGGAATAAATACATTATTAAAATATTAAGTTATATCTTGATAAAAACTGCATTGAAATGGTCGTTTTTTGACCATTTTAGAATGTCTTCACAGATAAGTACTGTCCACAAATCTTCATTCTGTCATAACAGGGACATACTGTAGTTATTAACAAGAAACTTTGTCGCTTTGTCCCCCATCGTCACCGCGGAAAATGTCTAGTGATCATTCAAATACGAATGTACTGCACATATTTCTGTCATATCGTAGGTGTTTTATTTTCTCTTTTACTCCCAAACCTCGCACGAGCCGGGAGCTGCGTTGGGCCTGCTATGATGAACGACTGTCAGTTTTCCATTTCCTTGTCAGACGGTGACAGTGTAATATGTCTTCTCCTTTTCACTTAAAAAGTAGTTTTGTATTACTGCCCTTTTATTTGTTCCTATACTCCTTTCCTGTTGCTTATTCTATAAATACAATTGTTACAAGAAAACTATTTTATG
The DNA here is from genome assembly GCA_902155825.1 of Timema genevievae. Taxonomy (NCBI): domain Eukaryota; kingdom Metazoa; phylum Arthropoda; class Insecta; order Phasmatodea; family Timematidae; genus Timema; species Timema genevievae. The sequence continues at coordinate 52,425 of CABFWO010000483.1, forward strand.
TATATAAAACACTAGACGTCGTTGAGTATATTTTTAAATTTTTAAAATGTTTTAAGTCGTAAAATTCATTAAAAACTTGCTCACAGTAATAATTTACTAAAAAAAAAAAAAAAGCTCTAAATCCTTACAAATTACTTAAAATATTAATGCACGTTTATATTGACGACTATCCTACCTAATAAAAGGACGTTTTTATGCACAACATATTTTTACACATAGAAAATGTTTCTAACAAGTAATAATTGTACAAATAATTCATCATCACTCTAAAATGTTAATCTCAGTCACATTCCTTAACTTGCTTAATTAACTAAACTGTAAAATGTACAGAGTCAATTAATTATATCAATAGCAGAACGCCGATTATCCAAATGTTAGCACTAGTATTGTTGTATGGATGTGAAGCGTGGGTTTGTCAGGAGAAACACGAGAGCAAGGTGAATGCGGTCGGAATGAGATATCTAAGAAATGTATGTGTAAAAACTCGTAAGGACAGAGTCAGTGATGAATGGGTGCTGAAGGAGTGCGGTTTGAAAGGAATTAAATAAGTCAATGTGAAAGAAGCGTCTTACATTGGTTTAGGCATGTTGAATGTAGATCGAGTGTCGAAGCAAATATATGAAGGTAGAGTGTGTGGATCAAAAAGAAGGGGTATTAAGAATTACTCAGTGTATGGACGGATATATTATGATATTAATTTTTCTTGTTCATCTGTTTCAAAAGTTTTTTTTACTATTATTTTAGTACAAATATCCGAATTTTTACTAACTTATCCACAAATATAATTAATTCGAATGTTCAGCGTTCTACTATACATACTATTTATAACGGTTTGTTACTGACCACAATTATAAATAAACAAGCACCTCTTTAACATGGCCTAGCAAAATACTATTCCACTGTCAAACATGATCGTCCACTTGATTCACTACCTAGAGTCGTCGTCACGAATGACGGCTGTCGAGGACGGCGGATCAGGGTGGTGACAGCTGTTGCCATACCTCAATTATCCTTCGCATGGACTATATAGCGAGTAATCTATGGTCAAGAAGGATGTTGCAACAGCTCTTGGTACAGGAAAACTTGGGATATTCTTTAAAACTCATAGCTAAATGGGGGGGGGGTTTAAGAGGCGATACCTGTTTTTGCCAAGAGATAGTTGCATATCCATCATATTATCTTTATATTCTTTTCCACACGAAACTTTAAGGCGGGATGGAAGATAAACAAGAGTTAAAGTCAGTATTTTAGCAGGTTTTTTTTTAGCAAAATACACTTTTTGACTAAAATAAATAAGTGATTGCTTCAGTATAAACTTTTATTTTAATTTTCTACACACATTCATCTCTACCGTTCTTGAATATTTGTCATTGGTATGATGGCTTTTGGTTTTGAAACATTATAAATAAAAATTAAAAAGTCATATTCGAATTTCGCAATGACCATGACCAATATTCAAGATCTGTTGAGCGTACTCTGTGTAGATAACTAAACTAAATGAGTCTACTTGAGTGATATTTTGATCCAAAATGATTTTTTTTGTATAAATACTAAAAAAAACTGACAGAGTGATATTTTGATTCAAATTTTTTTTTTTTGTATAAATACTAAAAAAACTGACAAACTTGGGCCAACATCCATCCCACTTTAAGATACATTTCAAGAAGTTGTTCAATTGATTGCTGATGGACAACCCAATACAATGTGATGGCGATGGTAATTAAGGCTTTCCAGCATGTTTCATTTGTCTGTTATTGTTTAAAATCTCCACATGACTTAAGATATTCCTATAGATCAAACAATCAACTGACAAACTTTTTAAAAATACCCCTCACGCAATTATGTTGTTAATCCATATCTATCCAAAATGCAGATCTCCTAGGTGGCTTTTAGCGGCCTCAATTCAGCTTCACCCTTGATGAATCTAAGGGAATTTTCTTTCCAAAGCTTACATCTACTCTTGTAGAACAATTCACCCGCAGGGCCAGTTCCATAGTCAAGACCTAGCATGCATCGAGTCACCGTCGTCATAAACTGTTTCCATCTTGTGGCCGAGGCAGTTTAGTAAAATGCCTACATCTTCCTCTACTCTTCCGCTCTCACTTGCACACTTTCTGTTATCTACTTCTCCCTTTCTTACTCGGCCTCCCTTACATACTTAATTTCCATGCCTTAAGTGCGATGCTATAGCTAAATAATACAAGATTACACCTCCCTCAGTCAAATGGAACTGACCAGTCTCGCATTTAAAACTGGCCCATTCCATTCTGGTCTAGGCAGGTGTTGTCTTATATTTAGTATAGCGCTGCACTTGAGACATAATAGGGCCAGTTTCATAGTCAGACTAAGCATGCCTAAAGTGTGAGTCGATACTAAATACAGGACTACACCTACCTAGACCGAAATGGAATGGGCCAGTTTCGCATATGAAACTGGCCCATTCCATTCAATTTCAGGTAGGTGACGTCTTGTATTTAGTATAGCGCCGCACTTGAGCCATACTAAATCTGACAATGAAACTGGCCCTAAGTCTGAAATATGAAACTGGACTTTAGTCTTGATCCAAAATGTCCTTGGCATAACGATTAGGTCATCAATGAGCTTTAATATGATAAAGAAACCCCACCACGTTGAAGGCACCTCTACATAAAGTCTGGGGAACCAACAACGACACTGTGATGTCATGCCTTTAGATACCTTTGTTCCATTACTTTCACTTCTATACCAACTTTGTCCATCTTCCAGATTTTAATGTTTTATTACTAGTTTATTCTTACTATAATTTGTCATCAGACATCCCGCCCTTTAGATCACTATCTAGCTAACAGGTCCAGCTCAGTCTTTTGACTTCAAATACTGTCGTTCAATAGCTACTCTATATTACCCCATTATGCCATTCCCCCCTAACCCCACCCCTAGAATTCCAGACTGTCCGGCGATTGGCCAATGTCCGGAGAGTGTCCGATGTCGGGGCTAGAAGAGGGGTCTCCCCCCTGGCTCCAATTCCCGGAGTCCAGGGCGTAACGAGAGGACGACTGTTGGCGTCGACGGGGAGTCGTCGCCGTCAAAGGTCAAATCTCCATGATGGCGTCTTGATCGGAGAGACTGTCGTGGGTCGACGTCGCGGCGCCGGGGATGATGTCGTCCATCACCTCTTGAACATCGTCAAATCTGTGAGGTACAAAAGAAAGTATAAGGAGCACTCACGGACGATATTGATTGATGAGAAAACGACGAGGAAAGGTTCGAGGCAGAAGAAACACAGACGTTTAGAATGTAAAGATGGAGTCAAACATTGAAAAACTACAGTTTAAAACTCAATAATGGAAGTAAGGTACAAAACTTTTGTCATTAAATGGTTACATTTTAAGCTGGAATGTATTACTTTCAAAATTACAACATCACACAAATATAAGTAAAGACGGGAATTCCTTTTTTCTTTAAATTAAACTGGCACAAACTAGAAGCGTTTGAACGCAAATTAAAATTGTTTTATCTAATGCGCATTTACTTGTGAATTTTTTCTCTTTAAAATAATGACAGACTTCAATTAAAATCCCACCATTGAAGAAAGGACATGTATACATAATCATATCGTTCCCTCACGTGGTAGGCAAGAAACTGTGCCTATAGGCTAGCGCAAAACAACTCCTTACTTAATCCATCCTCACAAACTTTCTCCACACTTCCCTATCCTTGTATACTCCCTTCAACATCCACACACCGAGTCATAAACGTTCTTTTATTATTAAAACTATTAATGTTTCTATTTTCCACACATTCGTCTACATCATTTAGCCACGTCTTACATGGCGTACCCCTTCCTTTTGATCCGCACTTACCCTCTGAACATGCCCAAAACAATGTAAGTCGCTTCCTTCAGCACTCATTCATTCAGCACTCATTCATTCATTATTAAGAGAAAATTGGAAAACAAGTATTTGAAATAATTAGTATTCATGAAATAAAAGTAATAAAACAAAAAATGGGGTGTGGCTGTGTCATGGACACGGCCGTGTGTTGTACGTGAATACGTTTATGTAACGGGTTGTATTTCCCCCTCCACCGCGTGCGATGCGTCACTGTTCTCGCTTATCGTAATAAATTCTTTGATCCTTTAGCTATCCAGTGGTATAATTTAATTTTGGATGTAGAGGAAAGATTCGAAACTACAACACCAAACTGTATCCCCCGATTTTGTTATCATTAGGTTTTTTGGATTGCCCCCCGTATGGTAGCAAATTTAAAGACGTTTTCACGTCAAAAAAAATTACTTGACTTTAATGTGGTATGTTTAGGTACAATGTTCAAACAAAGAACCTTTTGTTGAATACAAACATATTTCTTTGGGCCAAATTCAATATCGTTTTTATTATCAATGATGCTTTGTAAGTATTTATAATATTTATCAAAATTGACAGTTAAGATAACATGACCTGATGTATAAATACGTGAAAGTTTGTATATATAGTTTCTAAGTGCCAGATATGGTTCTTCCTTTTGAAAATAGGACCGTGTTTGAGTCACCTGTCGTAGCTCTCCTCTCTGTTGTCCAACAAAGAGTCCTTGCTACTCTGGAAGAGGGCCCCACAGGTCAGGATCAGGTACAGACCAGCCAACCCGACCAACATAGCTCCTGAAACAAAGGAACATACATAATCATGGTGTTTGAAAGTCGGATCGTCGTCAGGCGCTTAACACAGACGGTTTGCACGCGGACTGTCAAGTGTTTTTCTTTAGCCCCAAGTCTTACTACCCGTTCGGGTTACACGCACTTACGCTAATGTGCAATGGTAGGGTGAATGTGAGATGAATTGGAGGACCTACAGTTTAACGTGGGATCCGAACCACGGTGATAGGCCTGACATTCCACACATTCACAAGTTGTGATTAATACACGTCTTGTCAGAGGTGAAGGAAGGGTTTGGCAATCAAATAAATCTGTGCCGGGACCGAGGATTGAACCACGGACCCCCAGCACAGAATATATATTAATTACACTAATAGTTTTTAGGGATTAGCAAGGTTATATTTATAAGTGCACCCGCATTTGCGCGGTTGGAGAGTGGAAAACCATATTGAAAAAACCCTCAGTATACCCGAATGAGATTCGAACATAAATCTCCCCGTCTTCGTCAGTCTAATTCAACACGAGAGTGATATCTTAAACTATGCAGCCACCGAATTGGGTTACACAATGTTCTATTACATCTTGTGAAAACTACTTAAAGAGAGGAGTTACTACATCCCCATAAACATGGAAAAGGAACAACAAGAACTGTATATTCCTGGATCAGAAAGGAGCTGTTACCTGCCACTGAAGAGAGCCAGAGGCGATGTGGTCGTATGAACAGGTTTATCGAGAAGCCAACGTAGATGATGCTCTTCTTCCATCTGTCCACCCAAAGGACCACCTCCCAGACTCCAAGCAGCGGGTTGTTTTCAGTCCTGAAACATTACAAGTCACTTCTATTCAAACTATGTATGTCCAAACTTCAGACCGCGGGCCACTTGCTGCTCTCCCGAGTTCGTTATATGCGCCCCAACAGCTCAAATTAAAATAGGTGTTATCCACTAGTAATTAATAAAAAAAAGGTCGATCGCAAACTCCTTACAACTGTTACATTGGCGACAGCAAATCATAACTGCTATATATGCAGTTGGTTTATAAAACAGTACTATTGGTCGGTGTAGATAGCAGCACTGTTTTGATTTGGCTGGAAACAGAAGATGTGTCAAGGGAGGCTTGGTCTTGATCGGTGTAGATGGCAGCACTGTTTTGATTTGGCTGGAAACGGAAGCTGTGTCAAGGGAGCTGTTGTCTTGGTCGGTGTATATAGCAGCACTGTTTTGATTTGGCTGGAAACAGAAGCTGTGTCAAGGGAGCTGTTGTCTTGGTCGGTGTATATAGCAGCACTGTTTGATTTGGCTGGAAACAGGAGATGTGTCAAGGGAGGTTTGCGCAAGGAGTAGCTAGCTACATGAGGCAAATCCATAATCAAAATTATTCACACTAGGATTCCATATTATCCGGCCCGGAATGCCGCCAGTTTCGAATAATCGCGACTATAGTGAACTTAAAATTGCAGAAATAAATAACAAACTAGGTTCTTAGAATTGACGTAGGTGTTCGATAATTTTCATGAAGTTTCCGGAGTTGTAATTTTAATGTTAAACCTACTTTTGTGATATATGTACATTTATTAAAACTAAATAATTATTCATTCATGTTTTTTACTCTGATTAAACATGTAATTATATAGGATCGAGTGTTTAATGTGTTAGTTTGTAAGACGTGTACTTAATTGTCAATATTTTTTTCACAAATGAAATATGGCTGTTTATTTCTTTAATTGAATAGACCTACATTAAAAAAATTATTGTTATTATTATTATTATTATTATTATTATATCAAAGAAAATACGAAATCTCTTAAATTAATCCATTGAAACAAACAGTTTCAATACTAGGTCTATTCATAAGGAGATTATATATTTTTTTACTGTGGTTCATGTTGATTACCGCGGTGTCTCCAACTGGTTGGTAATAACCAAGATATTTACCGTGGCTATCTAATGCCCGTGGAATTACGGAGGTTAATTAATATCACAGAGCATCTAGATTATAGAATCTGGAGAGGGGGTGGCGGGGAGGTCAGCAAAGGAAGGACCTCACAAATCATCTCCACGCCTCTTCTTACAGCACCCTTTAAAGTGGCTAGCGCAGCTGACTCCACAAACCACGTATAGTCGTAGTCAAAACTCTGTTAATTCTAAGATGCACAAAACAGGCCGTGTCCACAAATGTTCACACGTTTAAGACTATGTTTTTATACTGTCCAATTTTCATACATAGGGTATTTTATGAAACACAATATTTTTTAGATGTCAACATTGATAGCATTTTGCCATCTTATTAGTTTTATTGTATTGGTATTATTAATATCTATATAAATTTACAGCTGCATATAACTTTTTTTTAGCTGTCGATAAGATCATTATTATAAACATTGTACTGTACGTTAGATTTTACAGACAGGCAGGCTATTTGTGCCTGATGATAGAGGCGGTCAAGAAGCTTTGCTGAATATGGAAATCAGGGCTAGATATTTAATTACGTATAGTACTATTTTTATTAAAGATTTAATTTTAGGGTTAGATAAATAGGGTTGTTTTAAAGTAACTGCACCCAAACTAGCATCGGAAGGGAAAGGAAAAACTATGGGGATAAATTACATAAATTCTCTCATCCAAGACGAATTTTTAATCAAACTGTGTAACCAACGTGATAGTGTTTGCACCATTTTTATTTTCCATCTTATTAACTACCAAACAAATTATGCGTTAATCTCTCAGAAATAATTCTTATAACAGTTAATTAATTAAAAAAATCCCTGATAGGAATGACAGGTATTAAATATTATTAATACTAATACAACCCGCTTCGGTGTTCACATGGTCTAAGGCGCTACTCTCGCCAGTAGACTAGACTGCTGATGACTGGGATATCCAGGTTCTAATCTCGGTCGGGTGTACCGAGGGTAGTTTTTCCAAAATAGTTCCCCCCTCTCTCAAAGCAAATGAGGGTACACTTTATCTAAATATAGCATACCTAATCTCTAAGACCATTAGCGTAATTAATATATAAGTGGATAACCAAAATGGGTGGTAAGACGCGGTGTTAAAAAAAAAGATTATTAGGTCTAATACTAATATACTTGCCACGCCCCTTCTGGTTAACCACTCAATAGCATGCAGGGACGCCTAGAGCGTTGGGACCGGGGTGGAGGGGGAACAAATGGGAAAGTTGGCCAGGATTTCCCAAACCTCTCTGTTTTATAACAGAAAATATTACCATGGCCCCCAAAACACGTGCATAGAAGGGAATTTGTGTTTTTCATGACTGATTTTATAACCCTGGTTTTAAAAAGTAGGGGAGGATTGTAAAGATGGTGATGATAATAATAATAATAATGTAAATTAATAAGGAAAGGAAACTTTCGCAATTTCCCCCCCATGTATTCGGTTTAAATTAATTTTAATAAAAGTAAATCACAGAATCTAATGTAAATGATTTTGTGCTAAAAACTAGCTACCAAAATTACCCTATTTCATGAGTCCTAAATAACATATCAATAACACCTTGATGTTGTAATACATTATTATTATTATTAGGGGTTCTGTCTTACGACAGGTCCATTCCTTTTGACAGTGAACTTAGACCGCCAATGCGCCCTGTCCTCTGCCTCCTCCTTCAGCTCCCAGAATGTTCTTCTTTCCTTCAAGTCAACCAATATTTAAATCCTCCTCCTTCCTAAGCTTCTCTTTTCCTCAACCTTTCTTTCTATGACGTCATGTCCAATTTAGTTTTGTTTTGCACCGAGGAATCACATCCAAAATGGTTCTCTTCTCCCCCCGCTGTTCTTATGACGTCTTCATTTGTCACCCTATCTGTCCATCGTCCTTACTACTATCGCAACTTTCTTGTACAGTTACTGAAGCTGGGTTTGAATTTGATGTGAAGTTTATGTCAGATTTGAAGATACAAAATACACGTTTAAACAAATAAACACCTACATATGTTTATGCACCAGAGCCTAATCATAACATATGAAATATTTATTGATTTTATTTTGAAAATATTAAATATTTGACTTTTAGTGGGGCAGTTTTATTTTTATTGGTGACATACCAATATTTAAATAGTAATATTTTACTACTAAGAAATGTTTGTAGTATGCAAAAATATTTTTTGCAGTCAACAATTTGTAAGATTTTACTGTTTTATAGGTTTTTTTTAGCACCGCGTTTTATTACCTGTTTCAGGTAATACGCATATATAATAGTTACACAAATGATTTAGAGACGATGAAATTTAACATTTATAAGAAGTGGACTCACATTTGCGTGAAACGAGATTGGAAAACCATTTTGAAAAAAACCTTCAGTACACTCCACCGGGGCTCGAACCCCGATATTCCTTCATCGGTAGTTTAGTCTAACATTAGAGTGAAGCCTTAGACCATGCGGGCATCGAAGCAGGTGATGGTATTGATCACAAGTGACAGCTTCATAAAACACATGAGCTGAAGTATAAATACGGGAAAGTAGATCAAGTATGATTTCAAGATGTCAGATAAGGCCCTTTATTTTAAAATTGGACTGTATGGTACATTACAATGCTTTAAATTACCATTTAAGCTCTAAATAAGGCGAGAGAACACTTGTAGGGCTTAACCAAAGGATCTCAGCGCTGATAAATAGTTGTTACACTGTAAATTAAAGACAGCAATTTATTGTAGTCGCTGATAATATTTAACTACCGTAATAAAATACCAACCCGAGGGAAACCTTGCTGGGATCGAACTTCTGCCTCACAAAGTCGGAGTCAGGCGTGCCAACCATTTAAGTGCCACTTGGAAGGTGTCTTATTTTGGTCAAAGGCGAGGGAAACCCCTTTAAACTGTTGACCTTGGTTTCACAGGACCAGTAAAACGTTAACATTCACCTTCCTTATCTTGTTCTGTTCGTTAAGTGCTACCCACATACAGGGGATCACACGGTTTAAGACAGTGGTTCTCAAACTGTGGCACGCGGGGGGAGTGCCAGATGGTCCGTAGACGAGACTATAGGAAAATGATAAATACCAGAAAACCCTTGCGAAACTTTTGCACATTCAACCTTCCCCTCTCCCCCAAATAAAATGTTTAATATTTTTTTGGGTTGTTGAAATTAAATACTCAGTGAAGTGTATACACAAAATAGCAAAGATAGTTTATTTTCGGTAATTGATACAAAAATATTGTTAGATTTTTTTAAATTTTAACTTAAATTTTAAACAAACAATGTGTTTTAACGTAAACTGAGTACGCTATGTCAGAAGTCGGTAAAAAA
>CABFWO010000483.1:62435-102940 GCA_902155825.1 Timema genevievae
ATTCAACCTTCCCAATTCCTAATCCATTAGCGTAATTAGTACTTAAGCGTATAACCCGAACGGGTAGTAAGACGCGGTTCTAAATATTAATATACATTGCTGTAGGCTTTGTATTGGTTGAGAAAAAGGAATGGTTGAGAAAAAGGAATGTTGAATAAGAAATAATATATAGGATTATGTTTAAGGAGATAAAAAGTAAAAGATTGACAGGCTAAGTACTTTTAGTGAACAATACTCTATATCACAAGTATTATTAATGTTTTTTAGGATCACGTCCTACTAACCGTTCGGGTTATACGCTTATGTACCAATTATGACAATAATTTTAAGAACTATGAAGGTTATATTAATAAGAAGTGTACCCACGTTTGTTTGGAGTGAGAGTAGATAACTATTTAGAAAAAAAATATAAAATATCCAACAGAGATTCGAACCTCGATCTCAGTCATCGGCAGTCTATTCTACTGCGAGAGTAGCGCGTTAGACCATACGGCCACCGGAGAGGGGGACGATATGTGTAGGATCTAAGCAAATAATCAGCATTGTCCGTAAACACAATATTGGGGTTTTAATTGAATATGTCCCTTAATTACAACCCCATCTTTCATAATCACTTCTTCTCCATTCAATTACAAAACGAATAATATATACGTATAATTTTATGGGACAAGTAATACATTAATCATTTATAATATTGTTAGTTGGCTGTTAAGGCTATGTGTATCGTTTTGGAAAATTCTGTTTTTGTGTGACAACTATTGTGATCTCTGTAAAATAAAATTCAATCCTAGAAAAATATTTGGGTACATTTTACAATTATTATATAGTTATATGAACAATTCGCTTTGAGTTTTCTTTGCAAGTGGATGTAAACTAATGTAATTCCAGCGTTGTTTTGAACGTAACAACTTAAAAAGTCACCGGTATTGTATTGTATATACCGCACCGACTATTTTGAATTTTTTTTCGGGGGTTAAAAATTTTTTTTTTTTTAACTTTTTGGAATTTTCCCGTCGGTTACAGGATAGTAGCTATAAGTTTGACAAATTTAAAGTTTCTAGCTCATCTGGAAGTGGGTAAACATTAATGTGTGTGAGTGAGTCAGCCATGTGGCTTTATAGTAGTATAGTTTTAGGAAGTTAAGGCAGACAATTCCAATAAATGTATATGTTTAAAACAATGAAAATACTGTTCAGGATCTTCCGAAATGTTATTTTTTTAATTGAGAAATATTCTTATTCAGAGAGCAAAGTGTTTTTATTTTGAACCATGTTTTTATAACCTATGAACTTTTTGTTCTCTCAAACATTAAGGTATATTTTTTAACAAAATATTTACAATAGTTTTTTTATAAGTGGTAGACACAAGATGGACTTCAGAAATGTGATTAAAACTGCTCTTCAATATACATCCTTCTCAACAGATCAGTCAAACAAGTTGCCTACACAAGATTCATAAGGCGCGTTAATAAAGTAGCAGGTTGCCTACACGAGATTCATAAGGCGCGTTAGTAAAGTAGCTTGTTGCCTACACAAGATTCATAAGACGCGTTAGTAAAGTAGCGTGTTGCCTACACGAGATTCATAAGGCGCAGTATTTAAAGTAGCGGGTTGCCTATACAAGATCTATAAGGCGCGTTAATAAAGTAGCGGGAAGATTCATAAGACGCGTTTGTAAAGTAGCGTATTGCCTATACGAGATTCATAAGGCACGTTAGTAAAGTAGCGTGTTGCTTACACGAGATTCATAAGGCGCGGTAGTAAAGTATCGTGTTGCCTACACGAGATTCATAAGGCGTGCTACTAAAGTAGCATGTTGCCTACACGAGATTCATAAGGCGCTGTAGTAAAGTAGCGTGTTGCCTACACGAGATTTATAAGGCATGTTACTAAAGTAGCATGTTGCCTACACGAGATTCATAAGGCGCGGTAGTAAAGTAGCGTGTTGCCTACACGAGATTCATAAGGCACGTTAATAAATTAGCGTGTTGCCTACACGAGATTCATAAGGCGCGTTACTAAAGTAGCGTGTTGACCACACAAAATTCATAAGCCGCGTTACTAAAATAGCGGGTTGCCTACACAAGATTCATAAGGCGCGTTACTAAAGTAGCGTGTTGCCCACACAAGATTCATAAGCCGCGTTACTAAAATAGCGAGTTGCCTACATGGGTTTTTAAATAAACGTGATCTTGAAGATAGGTTTGATCCAAGTCCAAGCATCTGCATTTAACTACACCCTTTGATGAGGATGGAAATAATAGCAAATACACTTGTATTTGTGTGGAGAGAGTGGGAAGCTGACCTCAGCTGGATTTGAACCCAAGAACAATAAAAATTGTAAATGTCAGGACGAAAAAAGTTAAATTATTTATTTTTATATACCATAAATGTTATATAGCTTAGAGTTCTTAATACTATATAAAAAGTAAGTAAAGTTCATTGGCGCGCTTACTATAGTACGCCACATATCTCCATCTTGAGCTAGTTCCATCCAGTCCACCTCACTACACCCTATATATATATTGAGCCAGTTCTATCCAGTCCACCTCATTACACCCTATCCCCATCTTGAGCTAGTTCTATCCGGTCCACCTCATTACACCCCATCCCCATCTTGAGTTAGTTATATCCAGTCCACCTCATTACACCCTATCCCCATCTTGAGTTAGTTATATCCAGTCCACCTCATTACACCCCATCCTTATCTTGAGATAGTTTCATCCAGTCTACCTCATTACACCCCATCCCTATCTTGAGCTACCAGTCTACCTCATTACAGCCCATCCTTATCTTGAGCTAGTTCTATCCAGTCCACCTCATTACACCCTATCCCTATCTTGAGATAGTTTCATCCAGTCTACCTCATTACACCCTATCCCTATCTTGAGCTACCAGTCTACCTCATTACACCCTATCCCTATCTTGAGATAGTTTCATCCAGTCTACTTCATTACACCCCATCCCTATCTTGAGCTAGTTCTATCCAGTCCACCTCATTACACCCTATCCCCATCTTGAGCTAGTTCCATCCAGTCTACCTCATTACACCCCATCCCTATCTTGAGCTAGTTCTATCCAGTACACCTCATTACACCCCATCCCTATCTTGAGCTAGTTCTATCCAGTCCACCTCATTACACCCCAACCCTATCTTGAGCTAGTACTATACAGTCCACCTCATTACAGCCCATCCTTATCTTGAGCTAGTTCTATCCAGTCCACCTCATTACACCCTCCCTATCTTGTGCCAATACTATACAGTCCACCTTATTACAACCCATCCCTATCTTGCGCTAGTACTATATACAGTTTACCTTATTACAACCCATCTCTATCTTGAGCTAGTTCTATCCAGTCCACCTTATTACAAACCATCCCTATCTTGCGCTAGTACTATATACAGTCCACCTTATTACAACCCATCCCTATCTTGCGCTAGTACTATACAGTCCACCTTATTACAACCCATCCCTATCTTGCGCTAGTACTATACAGTCCACCTCATTACACCTAATCTCCTTCATATCCATTCCAATGTTATCCTCCCATCTGCGTCTAGGTCTTTCCACTTTACAAATATCTTTTTATAAAAAGTGTTCAAACTAATTACAGTATATAAATAATTTGTTCACGTAGATATTATAATATTTTTAACTGTTTAAATTTAACTCTATTTATGATATTTTTATTCAAAATATTAATGTTTATATAATTGAACTGGTAACTTTTGTTAAATTTCTGGAACTACCATCCATGTTTATTTCTGTATCATATTTACAAATCAAACAAAGAATACAGACAGACCCGTCTTATCAAAACACGAGGTTGTAGAACTACATCCTCCAAAACCTTTATGGCCGAAGAGCGTTCATAATATCAATCGCAAGAAACGGAAACATATCCAGTAGTCGTAGCAAATTCATAGCTCAGGGCAAACAAATGAAATTCGGGGAGTCGAGAGTTTTTTTTATTCAGTGCTTCCAGTCGTCCATGTTACAAAATATACTGCAGTTATTAGCATTCAGACGTACAATAGAGACAATAAAACAAAGATATTCTGGTGGAAGTTTGCAAAGGAAACCCAAACGAAACATATAATATTAATAGGTTTCACAGCAACATAATCAAATATTACGTGTCCAGGTTCGTATATACGTGTACGAGTAGTTATAATGGTATATTGCAAGTCTGAGGACCCTCGCTCGATTCCAGAGGTGATTAAAATAATGTGATATTTTGTATGAATTCTTATTGCTATACAGATAGATATATTAATATAGTTATGTGGTGTAAAGTATTCTACCCTGGGTTGAGTTAGTTTATAATTCATACACTTTTATATTTCACCCCATACGTTTAAAACCAAGATTTTCTACCGCTTTCATCCCCGAATTAGCGGTCATGTTGGTCAAGGCACCAATCTTATCTGGTTTGGTTTTCTGGTGACTGGGAGGTCAGGGTTCGAATTCCGGATGTATATATTGAGAGTTTTTTTAATAAATAAATGGTTTTAGACTCTCTAGCCGCACCGATTCTTGTAACACATGGATATTAACGATCAAATCTAACGGGGTGGGAATGATTGAGTAATCTTAAATTAAATACACCTACATAGGCGTTGGTAGAATCACAAGCTAAAATCTGACCTCAATTCACTCGGAAATTCGAACCTCAACCTTCTGGTCATCAAAAATCCAGTATATTTAGAGATTAATACCTTTGACCAGGGATGAGGAACATGCGGTCTTAAGGCCACATGCGGCCAAATATATCTTCAATGTTTAAACATTATCCACTATCAAACGTCATTTATTTTGGTTAATTTTTTATTTTAGCACTAAGTCTTACTACCCGTTCACGTTATACGCGTATGTACTAATTACGCTAATGACTTAGGGATGAGGAAGGTTGAATTTAAAGGAAGTGTGCCCGAATTTGTGCGGAAAGAGTATAAAACAATTTTGGAAAAAACTCTCAGTACACCCCACTGGGATTCGAACTCCGATCTACCGTCTAGTATAACACGAGAGTGACGCAATAGACCATGCGGCCACAGAATCGGGTGGTGAAATTGTATCTTGGTAGATATTTTGTTGGGGTTTCCCCATGAATATACTAAATGTACGTGGCCCCAAGTATATTTTTTTACAACCGTGGAAAACCGAAGGGTCACATCTTAAGCATGAATCCCAAATTGAAAAATATGTTGCAGACCCCTGACATCACGCCTAGAGGCGACTATTCTCACTCAGAGCTTTCTTGCCGATGTGCTTTAGTAAATTGATATCAATTGCTTAAATTCCTATTTTAATCCAAATAAAAATGAATATTTTCTTGAAAAAGCAAATTGAAATCGACATATCTATAAAAATTTTTATTAGTTTAATCCGACATCTTAACTCAGTCGGTAGAGTGTGTGTCTACTAAGCTATAGGTCCCGGGTTCGATTCCCAGCATGGCCAAACAATTTATCATTGGTTAAATGTGGGTTCACATTTTCACAGTGATGAATTAACAGCCGGGGGGAGTGTCTGTCTGGATTTAAGTTAGATAATGTTATAAGTCGGGTGCTGATACAGTCAGTTGGCTGAAAAAGTAATCAAATAAAAGGAAAAAATAAAAATTTATTTATTTAAACTTCATTTTGATATAAAAAACGTACAGTTAGTTGTCCGCTATATATACCTCATCACTATACAAGTCACGCCCCAACGAATGCACACCAACATTTTTATATTCGCTTCGTCTATTAACAAAACAACCGTACTAAAAATCACTTCTGAAACTTTTTTTATTATAATATTTTGATAATTTTAGGTCAAAAAGGTTATTTAACCTATTATATACGACCAATCATTTAAAACATTTGATATTTTTTTACATTTTATTTTTTTATCCGCTCACAATACTTTTATTATTCATCCCAAGTTAAAAATTCGTTACATCAAATTGGGAGTCAATTGAGTTTTATCTTTTGCGCCAAAATGTGTTCCCAAAAAAAAATTTTTTTTTGTCGATGGAATAAAATAAAAAACCTTAATCGTCAAGTTAGAAAGTTTGCATGAAAACGGTTTACCATAAAATAGGGTTTGGTCTAAGTAGAGCTATTCTTTATAAAAGGGTTTAGTATGAATACTAATTGTATAAAAAACAAAAGGTGTGTGAACTTTTGGTATTGCCATGTATTTATTTATTTAACTGCTATTTATTTATTTATTTTTCAAGTACAATGAAATGAGTTTAAAAAAGTGTCTTATGACCTTGTAAAAAAAATTTAATCCATCACTTTAGATCAATTGGTAGTACGTCTGTCAACTGATCAAGGGGTCTCGGGTTCTACTGCCGACATGTCAGTATAAATTAACGGGTGTTCTAGTAGGCCCAATAAGTTAGCTTGCAAGTTATGCGCTGATATAAATCAGCCGGTTCAGAAACTT
Organism: Timema genevievae; assembly: GCA_902155825.1. Classification (NCBI taxonomy): domain Eukaryota; kingdom Metazoa; phylum Arthropoda; class Insecta; order Phasmatodea; family Timematidae; genus Timema; species Timema genevievae. Next base: position 68,875 of record CABFWO010000483.1, read on the forward strand.
CACTTTAAATACCTTCAATAAATAAAATAAAGAATGAAACATGGGCTTTTTTTTTTTACAGAAGAAATAATTTTGTTTTAAAACTAAAATATTTGACAAAGAAAACATATTTAGCTTGGTGCCATACGCTTGTAGTGTTTAAAAAATATATAACAACAGTAGCGAGAGAATTATCCTTGAAACTTATTCTAGACTTAAAAAATAACGAGTTAATTTTTTTGCCTCGTTAAAAAAAAGTGGTTAGTGATCTTATGACGAGGTGGTGACTGTATGAAAACCCCGGCGGAAGGAGAAGGATAGTATTTAGCATATTCTCCTGCAGGCTAGAGGGGTGGTTCGGTCCCAGCCCTAAAAAAAAGATGGAGGAAGTAGTTGAAGAGAGGAGACTGGATTATAAGGGATGATAATGGTAAAGAGCTTCGGGCGGATTGTGAAGGCCGTGTATAAGTTAACTATCAGTTTTAATATCTCGTAGGTAATATCTGGTTTACGGTGGGCGAGATTAGACCATGTACATATTTGCAATTAACGTTCTTTTTAAAATTCACGGAGGGTAAGATGGTGTATATACTATATAGCAGCGGTTCTCAAACATTTATTTTTAGATTGTACCCCTGGGTCATTACAAAGTCTAATGTAACCCCACGATACATTTTCTCCAAATGACAAATGTCAGGTAATCAAAGGAGAAAAAATTTCCTTCAGTCGCCTAGGAAATTACCCGCCCCGTTTAGTCAAAGGGGTGAGGGGTGTCAAACAGGTTGTATTTTTTCCCCCCAGTTTTTATAGCAAGATTCCCCCCTTTTTTTGGTCAAAATAAATCAAATACTGCTCCAGTTCAAACCTAAAGTTTAATTTTCTTCACATGGTGACATCAAAAATGGTTGAATATCTGTTTCAAGAGTATCCTGAAATTTAATGACAACTTTTTCTCTCCATTTAAAAAGTTTGTCATCTAACACCGCCATGCTCATGACAGATATTCAACAACTGTTGATACCAACATGTGGAGAAAATTAAACTATATGTTTCTACTGGAGCACTATTTGATTTATTTTGGTCAAAAAGGGGGGAGTTTGATATAACAACTGCAAAAACACATAACTTTTCTCGCATCCCCTACACTCCCACCTTGAGCATTAATTTGAAAATGACTTTGAAAACTGCGAATGCACATTACTATTACAATACAATAGGTATACAATATGACTTTTAAAAAAAATCTCAGTGTTTACATTACCGAAACCAAATATTTTCTTAGTAAACTATACTCTTGGCATGTTCTTTAAACCCAACCATTTCATAGTCGTTTACTTCTAAGTAACACTATTCCAAACAACTACGAGTCAATTTTCGTTATTTAACTATAAATAATAATTATTTCAAGAAAATATATTGAAAAATGAGAGGTTGCCTTGGAAACATTAAGTTTAAGTTTAGTAGACCGACATCTTTTTAAGCGGGGAGAATATTCAATAAGTTATCTGTTATAATTTCCCCCATGTGTCGAGCTAATTTTTTTGCACTATGTCTTACCACCCGTTCAGGTTATACGTTTATGTATTAATTACGCTAACGATTTTAGAGATTTGAAAGGTTATATTTAGAGGAGGTGAACCCGCATTTGTGTGGCGAGAGAGTGGAAAGTGACATTTAATATTATTCGCCCACCTAAGAGGGTCATATTATTGTGGGACCACCATTACATCATGTTACAAGTACATCGAGTTTCCCCCACCCCTCTGCATGTACAACCAATAGGAATGAAGGGTCAACTGACTCCCCTTGGGAGGAGGAGAGTTTCTAGCTTACCAGAAATCTAATGTCCTTAAAAAAAACTTGCAGACTTTTAATTTGTAAATTCAAATTGCCCTGGTGCAATGAAAAGCAAAGATGAAATAATAAAATAGGAATAAAATCTACAAATTAAGCATATACCTTTTTACCTAGATAATTTTTTCCAGTGAAGTAAAAAAAGAAAATTATGATATATTTATTTTAGGAGTGTTGCAGAACCAGTTGTTACCTAGGCATCTAGGTTATGGTGAAGTTTATTTAAGTTTTGAATAAGTTACACTATTCTTTCAACCAACCATACCTTCAAAGTGAGAGTCAGGCATACTATCCTTTCAACCAACCATACCTTCAAAGTGAGAGTCAGGCATACTATCCTTTCAATCAACCATACCTTCAAAGTGAGAGTCAGGCACACAATCCTAGCAAAATGCGATGTAATGGACACGTGATGTATTTGTACACACCCGTCATTAATACATACGTACAGACTAATCTTAATAGGAAGACAGCTAGAGTTACTAGTTCTACTTTCAAGTATTCATACGTCAAGTTGTGTGATTTGCAGATGTCAAGAATGATAGATAATATCAATGATATAAATTAACACTAATAATATAGTAAAACGTTTTCATTATTTACCACAAAAAAAGTTTGTAGTTTTTGAACCGTCCTTTCTATGAAAATTGGACTTTACAACCCTAAACGGTTGCTAAGACGCAGTGGGGAAACAAAAGACAACTTTAACCCCCCAATACAGAGATATTTCCTGACTTTGACAGCCACGTAAATCCCATCCGACCTCCCATTACTATCTTGACAGTTTGTTTCGTGTCAACTGTTTCTTAAACTCTAGAACAGAGGTTCCCAAACTTTCTCGGTTCACGGCACTCTTAGTCTAGCAGTATTTTTTTTTTCATGGCACTCCTAGGTAAAAAAAACAACAACTCAATAGTACCATTATCTGCTTCGGTGGCCACGTGGTCTAACGCGCTACTCTAGCAGTAGACTAGACTACCGATGACGGGGAGATTTAAATTCAAATTTGGGTCGGGTGTACAGAGTTTTTTCCAAAATTGTTTTACACTCTCCTTCTACGCAAATGCGGGTACACTTCCTTTAAATATAAGCTTCTCAATACCTAAAACCATTAGCCTAATTAGTACACAAGCGTATAACCTGACGTGGTGCTAAAAAAAGTTCCATTAGGGCTAATCAATTTTTTTATATTCTAACAGCTTAGTGGTTGTTTGAAAAATAATACATATACATTAAAAAAGTATTAAATAACTAATTACTTACTAATGGGATCTGTGCACCCATTGACACCTGTAAAATATTAATTTTAAATATCCCGTGAGTTTGCTGGGGCGGCGCGGCTCACAGTTTGGAAACCGCCGCGCCAGAGAATAAAACAAAGTTGTTTAAATTCGCTCAACAACGCCCACGATGCGAGCGACAGCTGTCACGTGGAGGGTCGCCTAAGAGATTTAGGAGTCCATCAAGCGTTAATGAAGGGGTAGGATATATTCTGAACCATACGAGGGCTTTACAACACAATTTTTCATATGGGTTATTTTCATTAAAATTTAAATATATTAAATTTGTTTATACACTACTGATTTCAAAAAAATTCTATTCTGCGTGAGTGGCGACTCAAAAACTCAGATCTTTTTTTAGTAACATTGCACAAATTTGCTAATTGATTGCTAACTTTTTTTTCTTACATAATAGAAGTTATGAGTTTACTGTGAACATATCTTTTCTATGGTATTATTACTAACATGAATAGTTTTGGTTGTGTTTGTCAATTACTTAAATTGTCTAACGAATAAAATATAATCAGGCGGGTGAATTTTAAATAAAGGCACCATTGACCATCTGGAAAAATCACACTGGGGAGTAAAAATATATCTATAGGAGCAGTTTAGGATCAAACGATGGCCTTCAGGATCAGAGCTATACGTTTAAGTCATTTATTTTACGCTCCCTAGACCAAATTATACTACTATAAAGCCACGTGGTTGACTCACTCCCTCACTCACTGAGATTAATGTTTACCCACTTCCAGATAAGCTAGAAACTTGAAAATTGGCAAACTTATAGCTTCTAGCCTGTAACCAACGCGAAAATTCAAAAAAGTTAAAAAAAACATTTTTAACCCCCGGGAAAAATTCAAAATGGCGGAACAACTTTAAAGTAGGTGCGGTATATACAATACAATAAAATACAATATCGGTAACTTTAAGTAGTTACGTTCAAAACAACGCTGGAATTACATTAGTTTACATCCACTTGAAAAGAAAACTCACGGCGGGTTTGGCGAGCAAAGCGAGTAATAGCTTATGAGCATAGGGAAATAACCGTAAGACTATCTGACCCAAGAAACTATGTCTGATGGACATAGGAACGGAGTTTAGAATCTAATGTAGATTATAAACAGAAGATATAGATACTTAAAGTTTCAGAAGAGGCTTCCTTTGCGACGTGGCGGTGAGACCGACGCCTGATACATCGTGGCCTCCAGTAGTCTCCGGTGCTGAAGTTTTACGTAGTAGTTCTTCCTCCGGTGAATAAATACAATGGAATACAAAAATGCGAGTCACAGGGAATCCGTTATATAGCAACAGAAACAGAACTGCCTTGGAAAATGGACTACATCAGGAGATCTAAGGGGAGAAGGGGGGGNGGTAGAGTTGCAAAATTACTCCAATTTCTCACTAGCGCTGTTAGAAGGTGTGGCGAGCAGAGACAATTACCTTTCTTTTCTACGAAGTGTGCCCTTCGATCAAGACGTGAAAATGCTCACGATGCCGAAATGGCCTACTGGGGTAATGTTCCTCGACGCTTGAGCGTTTCCCAGCAGCATCAATTCACAGTGAGTCACCACCGGCCACATCTTACTGGAATAGATTAGTAATTGTTTTCTCGTTTTAATTGTCTTTATGGAATTTTAATTGTAGATGTCACATTATATAAATGAAATGCTACAACAGCAACATTTCCAAGGACAGAATCTCTAAGTAACATTTCCTCTTCTTCTTCTTCTTCTTCTTCTTCTCCTTCTTCCGTGTCGTAGCTTTCCAAGGACAGAATCTTTAAGTAACGTTTCCTCTTCTCCTTCTTCCGTGTCGTAGCTTTCCAAGGACAGAATCTCTAAGTAACGCTTCCTCTTCTCCTTCTTCCGTGTCGTAGCTTTCCAAGGACAGAATCTCTAAGTAATATTTCCTCTTCTTCTTCCGTGTCGTAGCTTTCCAAGGACAGAATCTCTAAGTAATATTTCCTCTTCTCCTTCTTCCGTGTCGTAGCTTTCCAAGGAAGTTGTGTTTACTGTCTTCTAGAATCTAAAAGAATTGTATCCCCTTTGGGGCAAAGGGGTTAACGCGTGGACCATTGGTTTGTGGGACTCCTGGGTGATGTGGGTCGAGAGGGGGGGGGGGAGGGGTAAATCTTGAGAAAACTCTCAAAACTTTTAAAAAGGGGGAAAGGGGCAGGAGGTGCTGGTAGGGACAATTTATCCCAACCTTTCTGTCCCCCAAGTCTAATGGTATTACTGTCCTCAACTCTTTTAGACAGTTAGGTCTAGTTGGGATAGAATTTTTATTGTGTGACAGAGTTAAGAATATGTTTTATGTTGTAAATATTAATATGAACTCTGTGTTAGATGATTTTTTAAATAATTATAACTATAAATAATTTATTTAATGTAATAATGCAATAGTAATCAGGCGCCACCCTTAAGCTTATCATCTAGTCGCCTTAAGAAAAGAAAATAATATTTCCCATAGCTCATTTTCAGCGGTGTCATGTTAATCTTCTTGTACAGGACCAGGACTCTGTAGGAAAGACATTTCACCAGTTACAAATTACCTCACAACATTCAGGTAATCCTGAGGTAATCTTGCAGGGGACAATACACACATATCATACATACCATACATAATGACGCCGTTACCTTACGGGGTAGGCAAGAAACTGTGCATTTAGCTCAAAAAACAGCTCCGTACTTTATTCATCCTCACTAAATTCCTCCACACTTCCCTAACCTTACATTAACCTTCTCTTCAACAACATCCATACACCGAGTCATACATGATCTTTTATTCTTAAAACTCTTAATGTTTTTCTTTTTCACACATTCGTCTACAACATTTAGCCACGTCTTACATGGCCTACCCCTTCCTTTTGATCCAAACACTCTACCTTCATATATTTTTTTCGTCACTCAATCCAAAGACATCCTCTCAACATGCCCAAAACAACGAAAGACGTTTGTTTCACATTTACCTGTTGTATTCCTTTTCAAACCGCACTCCTTCAGCACCCATTCATTACTGACTGTCCAATACGAGATTTTCTACATACATTTCTTAGATGGATCATTTGTGCGACTCCTTTTAAAACCACTTTAAAAAGTTAAAACTACAATTTTACCTTATTTTAAGGTATTTAAAGCTCAAATGGTTTAATATTCCATCCTAGCCATTTTTAAGAAAAAGAACCCAGAAGAACCTTAGTTTATTTAAACTATTCTAAATTATCAATCTGGAACAATTTGAATGGCGTTCCATTTAGGCATAGACCTATAGAGAAGCTTCTTTTGAAAAAACTCCCAATGATTAATATTACATATAGTCAAATTTAGTAACAATATATAAAATAAACTATATTAATACAACATGAACAGAGATATTACTAGAAGAAATACAATAGTTTAAGCCATAATGTACTAAGAATATAAACGTCAAATTTATTTTGAGTTTGCCACGAATGAATCGGCTGCTCTTAAAATAACATTTATGTTTAGTTCACCCAACTGACATCGAGGTTTAGATCGCACTAACGTCGCTTCCTTGAAGACCATGGATATTTTTATAGTTCCTAAAAGGCCCGTTTCCTTATCCAATGATGATGGAACTTAACAACCAAATATAAATGAAAAATTTAAGAATTTGTATGAATAAATTAAGTAAAATGACGTTACAACATAATATATTTAAAAATTAAACTAGTGTTAATAGAAATAACACCACAGACCTTTCAGAAATATCAAACTATTTCAAACTTTGCTAAACCCTACAATATAAAAGATATGAAACAAAATTTGGTGATAAAGATACAAATTGAAAGATACGGTAATACTTTTTAACATTTAGATCGTATTTCAAACTATTGTAGAGGAACAATTTAAAATCTCCTTTACATATTTCGTTTTGTCAGAAATAAGTGCTATGAAAACAACTTACTGCATTCAAATAAATCCAAGGAGGCAACATGCTTGAAAAAAAATAGCCTCGAACTAGGGTATTTTTATTGGAATGGCTTTTCTGAATCCTAAAAATCACTTAAACAATCATAAATTATATTAAAATGTTCTATTGTAACCTTATTGTATACCCAAAAAATAAACTGTGTGAGGAAGGCTTAGATCTAATCTTAGAACTTCAATATTTCAACTGAAATTTCGTTGTAAATAAGATAATTCCACCTTTGCATGATTTATTCTTTAAATTATAAAAGTTAAATTAGAATGGAAGATCTATAATCCTTTAAGGACTTTTTTTTTAAATATAGTTTACCTCCAGTTTGAAATAACAAAACCCCTTCTTAAATAATGCAAGATTTCTAGACGTCTACGACGCGTATCAGCGCTTTGGTAAGATGCACCCTAATATATTTTTGGTAAAAAAAAATCAAGTAAAAACATAAGAATTTAATTTTCTTCACATGGCAACCTAAACAGGTCTTTAATATCTGTCAAGAGTGTCCTGGAATTAAAATATAACAACTTTTTCTCTTCATTTAAAAAGTTTCTTATCTAATGTCACTATATCCATAACATTTGTTCAACAACTGTTAATATCACCTCGTGAAGAAAATTAAACTTTGATTCTACTGGAGCAGTATTTGATTTATTTTGGACAAAGAAAGTTTTAATATAAAAACTGCAAAAACCCTTACCTTTTCTCCCACCTTAAGTTGGTGTTGGAATTAAACTAAACAACAACACAAAAATAATATATTTAGGTTTATGTATTAATTTACTTTAAAATTCACTCCAATACATTGTAATCAATCACCCAAGGTTTTGACAAATTTTGACAGTTTTCATACGTATTTTTTAAATTTTGTATATCAATGGAGGGTAGCTATCGTAAACGTGCACTGGGCATCCATTTTAAATAGTTTTTACCTTTTCATATGGATAAAGTATTGTAACTGTGAACATTTTCCACCTATTTATTTTTGATGAATCTTGACGTTTTAGTGCCTCCGAACATTAAAAGGCGAATCTTTCATTTGTGTTCGTCCGTCTGTCCATCTCTTAGAGCAGAAACAAAATATTTTGACGGATTTTGTTCATACTTGATATACAAGGTGTTCTGAAACTTACAGCCCAAACTGCGGATATAGCCTGTTTGAACCAAAAGTAATAGAAAACCCCTCTACCCTTACATCCGGAAAACTATGCTGATATTATTAAATTGTTTTCAAAGTTTCGGCGTACAGCGCCGGGTGAGCAAAGTTGTGCAAGCATGCGTGTACAACAGGTTGAATAGGAGTTAGGCGCCTGGCATTACACACCTTGACATCTTTGAGAACGGCAGCAGAACATACCACAGATAGTAAACAACACACCAGTCCATCTAGAAAATTGAATACGTTCTGAAGGTCATTATTAACGGTCCTACATCACAGAAAGTGCTTGCCATGATTACATGTGCAGTGTCAACCTGTTGTACACGCATGCTTGCACAGTTTTGCTCTCCCGGCGCTGTACGCCAAAACTCTGAACACAATTTAATGGTATTAGCATAGTTTTCAGGATGTAGGTGTACAGGGATTTTGTATTACTTTTGATTCAAACAAATTATATGCACAGTTTGGGTTATGAGTTTCCGAACATTCTGTGTGTATATATATTATATATTCTAGCTCCCAAAATTAAATTTGAAGGGTACTAGATTTTTTTTTTCAAATCGTTGTCTTTTTTTTTGCTCAAAATGGTTGTCTGAGAGGAATCTTTGACATGCTAAATAAGAATGTAAGTTCCTACTTTTAAAAAATAATAATTTAAGGGTAGTTTAGTGAAATCTTTATTTTTAAAAATTTTGTCACAGACTATATAATATGAGAAAATATGTACGATTGCATTGTTCCGTTTAATTTTAGTCGAGACATTACGGACTCCAGATTCATGTTCCGTAGGCACATAAAAATGTAAATAGGAAACATTCTCGTGGGAGCTGATCCCTGTGACAATATATTCAGAAATTTCTTGAAGACGACACAAAGAAAACATTTTATTATATTAACAATTCTTTATCATAATAACTAGCAAAACTTTTACTATGCATTTTTGTGTATCAGCTCGGTTTATTGTTTGTTACATTTATAATTTTGAGTTTAAATGTTGTTTTTAACATATACGTATTTTTAAAATCCAATTTGATATATTATTTTCTCTTTTTTTTCTGTCCGCTTTGTTTAATAAACATTTGTATGTATATGTTCAGAGTAAACAATGTTGACATGTTATAAATAACCTACATCATACAAAGGGTTTGCTTCAGTCTGAGTGTAACATCATTTTTGGGATTGACTGTGCATTTCCCGGTGATGTTGTAAAAAAAAATTTTTAATTAAAAAAATGCCAGGAACAATTTGTAGGGATTGAAGATGTCCGAGGGTAAATAACTGTAAAACTGCCGCCTGTATGTCCGAGTTTTTCCTTTTATTTTTTTTTTATTTCCGGCAACGGCAAATGTTAGAATTAAGAGCGTTCGTCATAGCAGGCCCAACTCGGCTCCCGGTGCGAGGTTTGGGAGTAAAATGGAAAATAAAACCCCTACGATATGACAGAAATGTGTGTAGTACATTCGTATTTGAATAATTACTAGACATTTTCCGCGGTGACGATGGGGGACAAAGTGACAAAGTTTATTGTTAATAACTACAGTATGTCCTTATTATGACAGAATGAAGATTTGTAAACAGTTCTTAGCTGTGAAGACATTCTAAAATGGTCCTTTTCAATGCAGTTTTTATCCTAATATCATTTAATATTTCGACAATGTTTTGTATAAGAAATGTCTGTTAACTCTTTATCTCCATTAATGTTTAGTCAGAAATGTTCCACGTACAATAATGTTGGTGTAAATTTACTATTTCCAGCCGACTGTACCATAGAGTTGATTGGCGTGTAACGCACGCTCTTAATACAAGCTAGACACGTGTGTTTACTATTGGTTTTGGGAGAATGGGGGGTGGACTAAGGCATAAATTGACAACGAGAGAAATAAACTAGTAGATCGCAACTGCGATACAAAATATGTTTAATACTTCAACACAATTATTAATTAATTATAGCCCACTTCGGTGACCGCATGGTGTAACGCACAACTATCGCAATAGACTAGACTGCCGAAGACTGGGGAGATTAGGATTCGATCCCGGTTGAGTGCATTGAGAGTGGTTTTCTATTCTCGCCCCCACGGAAGATCGCAGACGCAGTGCTAATAGAAAAGTACCACTAAGCTATTTTCATGTGTGTGTGCCATGTGGGTGATAACAAAGAACGGGAATAGGAACTTAAACTTGTACGTGTAAAGTTTGATTCACACTGAGAGGGCTGTGCGCCGACTGTGTCTTTTGGATTGATTCAAAACTCAAAAGTGCTCTCCCAAGGTAAAGATACAGCCCTTTCAGTGTGAATGGTAAATACTAGTTATTAATTAATTGATGTATAATCAAAAGACCAAGAACTGATTATATTTAGTGTCGAGTTTTATCCAACATATTCTTCCAAACATTTTATTTGAAAAAAATTGAGAATGTCGGTGTATTAATTGTTCGTTAAATAAATAAATATTAATTTATAATTTTGTTAAAATTATTTCAAGATAAGGAAGCGATAAATGGAAGCGATCACGATGCAGTTAACTTAAAGTAAAAGATGTCCTGGGAGTTATTTCACGTTAAGTGAACGTTACATAAAGGCTTTCACGTGAATGTTTACAGTTTTCAATCGATATATTAGATAATTCTTACAAAACTTTTTGATAAATTTAGCTTTCCTATTTTAGTTTAATTATTTTGTTTCAATGTCTGATCACTAGAACTTACGCTAAAGAGTAAACATTGGTCATAAAACCAACAAATGAGTTACTAAATAGCCCTGTTGACGTCACTCGCATAATGATTGGCTAGATCACGTGATACCCTTCAAGTAACGTTCACTTAAAGTAAAAGTCCTCCCAGGACATCTCTTATGTTCAGTTAACTGCATCGTGACCGCTTCCATTTAAACTCACGAGGAGGTCCTTTACGTTAAGTTACATTAAGTTAACTTTAAGTTGATTGTGATCCCAGCATAAGGATAGCTGTATCTGAGGTACGAGGCCGGATAAACGAACCTTTCTGTCCCAAGGGGGGGGGAAACGGGAGAGTTGGGAATAGCAAGGAAAGAAAACATTTCCCACAAACTAATTTCAAAATATGTCAGGCTTCACCCCGTAAAGGTGTCGCCGTTATTCGAGAGTTCTGATGAGAATAATAGAAGTAATAATAATAGTGCTTCATCTTTCCCTTGTTACGCATCAGAGAGAGAGAGAGAGAGAACAGAGAGGAAAGGTAGATGAGGAGAATGGGAGATATTACACAAGTCGTACAAAACGACACAACTCTTTGGAACCCCCAACAGAATAACTGATGATGGGGGGAAAGTAAAAGTTAGATACGTATATCCAACCTGCATATATATATATATATATATATAATATGCGGTGGACATTCAGCGGGACGTGCTGAAAGTAAAATGCTCGAGCTTCCTGTCGACTTCGACGGTCTTGAGGTAATGTGCTAGTTTCAGGACTCTATGTTTGTCGGTTCAAACCCAGCCGGGGTCCACGAATTTTTGTTGAGTGATAAAAAAAAATCCGTAGCACAACTTCAATCACATTGTCAACGCGGATTCTTCAATATAGCCTCGTGAATGGGCCCCTTAAGAGAGATGAACAAAAAAACCTAATGAAGAACTTAGTGATGTGTACTGTATGTTTCACCAAACATATTAATCAAGACACTCAGGCTAAGGTGTGAAAATTCTGAGTGATGAAACGCATGTACACAACATTTTAGTTGGGAGACCTGAAGATACAATAGCCCTTTATAGACCGAGACGTCGATGGAAGGATAATGTGATAATGTATTGGAAGGAGGTTGGATGCCAGGTTAGGGTTTGTATGGAGGTGTCTCAAGAGAGGGTTCAATGGTGAGCTTAAGTTCTGGGGGTCATGAACTTTCTAGTTTTTTTAAGACAAGAGAGTTAACTAGAGCGTTCTTGAAAAGAGCGGTAGATACACTGATACAAAACTAAATTGCCATTCGTCTGCCTTATTTAAAAACAAAGAAAACTATTACTAAAAACGCAAATTAATGTTCCCAATAGTGAAAAAAAAACCTGCAATATAGTTACAAAACGTTTGAAATGCTACAAAAAAAAAATCTAGTTCTAGCGGAAAAAAAAAGCTAAGTTGGCAATTCTGATCCGAACTCTCAAGTGGTATAAAAGCACGTCCGTGACAGTGGCGTTATGGGAGGGTAGAGAGAGAGAGAGAGAGAGAGACGCTAAAAGGAGGAATTTGGGGTGGTGTGTTGAAGGGTAGTCAGTGAAGTCTGTGTTCATAGTATGCGGAAGGCAAGACTAAACTCAAAATTAAAATATGAGCATTGCCCTTCAAAAAGACCGCAACGCCCGGTCATCTCGTCTACTCTTGGGAGATGCTAATTATGTTATCCTCTTTTTTGCAGCAGGTATCACCCGCCTTCTACCCTTTTATTACCCTTCTACCCTTTTACCCGATGTCATAAAGGTCATACTAAAATAGGGAACGTCGTAAAAGGGACACACTTCAAGACTAATTTGTGTTCGTGTGCGCCTGTTTAAATATTCGGTACGTTAGGATGACAAGTCCAAAAAATACATCATAAGAAAGGTTAAATGGATGCGAATATTAAAAAATATATATGTTTAAATTAAATAATAATATTTTTGTGTCGCACTAGCATACCTAAAGCTACTTCCCCACCAAGTCGACATTGTCGATCGACAAGTGTCGATTAACAAGCGAAATAAAAAACATTTAAAAAATCCAGTCAAAAGCAAAATGTTTGACGAAGATGACGTAGGCCTATTCATTGCTTGTACCGCATTCACTACTATTGCATCAATTTTTTTTTTATCGAAATTACTACGTGAAAGAATTTTTTTGGGTACGGCCAAGTCTTCAAAGTAGAAGTAGACACAAGTGGCAGTGAGTGATTTGATAGAAGATCTAAAACAGGATAATGTTTTGAAGCTTCAATACAGATTTATTAAGGCGGCTTCCGAATTAATTTTTTTTTCGGAAATCCGAAAGTGAATTTTTAAAATTTATTTTAAATAGTTGTATCAAAGATACGGAAACAGGATACCAACTTCAGACAAGATATTTCTCTCTGAGGAGCATCTTGCTTGACCCTGCGATATTTAATGTGTGTGGGATCTAAAAATTTCAATAAAAGAAAGCCTCTTTGGTCCATCCCACTTCATTTTATAAAATAAGAAAAAACTACTCTTACCCTACGATGATTGAATGGCAACGGAGACCTGAAACACGCCCCCATTACAAGAATCGACTTGATTTCCTTTGATATTTATCAACACTAGATGCGGAACCAATCAGACACCTTAGCTCAGTCGGTAGCGTGTATGCCCACTGAACTAAGGGTCCCGGGCTCGATTCCTGGCATGACCGAAAATTTATCGTTGATGAAAATATGGGTAAATCCTTTCTAATTTTTCTTATTTATTCATCCTTACTTTTTTTTTTCCTGAGGTCTGGACTGTAACTCAGGAGCTATGCTATATTGTTTCTCTACCTCCACTAATTTGCTAGTTTATCCTATTTACAAGCATATTGGTGGCCTGGTGGTCTAGGGGTAAGGTGTCATACTTCTGTGCTGGAGGTCTGGGGTTCAATCCTCGGTCCCAGCACAGATTTATCTGATCGCCAAACCCTTCCTTCACCTCTGACAAGACGTGTATTAATCACAACTATGTGAATGTGTGGAATTCCAGGCCTACCACCGTGGTTCGGATCCCACGTTAAAACTGTAGGTCCTCTATTTCATCTCACAATCACCCTACCATCACACATTAGCGTAAGTGTGTATAACCCGAACGGGTAGTAATACGCGGTGCTAATAATGATAATAATCAAGCTTTAATAAGAATGTGAACATAACTACGGGTATTCCTATGGTAATCTAAACATTAATCAAATTGAGAGGTACTTTTTGTCAGTATTTTTTGTAAATAGCTACAGTAGAAACAGAGAATATATCTGTTTCCCTTCCTTGTAGAAGTCGGAGATCTCGCGACACCCGGTCGCCAGAGTAACCGATAGCGAGTTACAGATATACAGGGTGTTTCTAAACTTTCTGCGGCTAAATTCAAACCACAGCATCCGTGGGCGGAAAGAAACAGAAAACCCTAATAAAAACAAATGTCCAGATAAGTAATCTTGTATCGACATTGAGAATTCATAAGTGATTGTGATTATCAAAAAAAATTAAGTAGCCGCTGAAAATTAAATTGGAAACAAAGTTGGAAAACAAAGATCAGTTCAAGTACTTTGGGAAGTCTGCTGACAAAGGATGTCTACTGCACTAAAGAAATTAGGTCGAGGACCGCCCTGACCAAGGAAGATTTCAAAAAGAAGAGGTTACTGCTGACCAGCAAGTTGAGTTTGGAACCGAGGAAGAAACTGATGAAATGCTACATTTGGAGCAAAAACTTGTACTCTCAGGAAGATGGGAAAGAAATACTAGGAGAGTTTTGAAATGTGGTGCTGGAGAAGACTTGAGAAGATCAGGTGGACAGACATGGTGACAAATGAAGTCCTAAGAATAGTGGGTGTGGGAAGATCACCATTTGAATGCGATTCTTCGGTGCAAAGCAAATTATATCGGACATATCCTTAGGAAGAACTGTCTTCTGCACGACGTCCTAGAAAGAAAGGTTGAGGGAAAGAGGAGCTTAGGAAGAAGGAGGATTCAAATATTGGAGTACTTGAAGGGAAGAAGAAAATTCTGGGAGCTGAAGGAGGAGGCAGAGGAAAGGGCGCAAAAGGAATGGACCCGTCTTGATACAGAACACTTAATATAATAATAATAATAATAATAATAATAATAATAATAATAATAATAACGTATAAATTAACATTACTAATGTAGTAGCATCCTATGTTTGTGTTTTCAAAATGTCTCTTCTGTAAATATTTGAGTGTAGTTGGATCCCACAATTTGAGACATAAAATTAAGCATTAATATATTG
This sequence comes from Timema genevievae, assembly GCA_902155825.1. Taxonomy (NCBI): domain Eukaryota; kingdom Metazoa; phylum Arthropoda; class Insecta; order Phasmatodea; family Timematidae; genus Timema; species Timema genevievae. The sequence continues at coordinate 84,047 of CABFWO010000483.1, forward strand.
CTCTCTGTGACAACTCATTTTATCAAAGGTACTCTTTTTTACTAACGATTCCACTCATGAGGGGGTGGAGATCATGGGGGTAAAGGGGGGAAGCCCATTGATCATGGAGGTACCCGTTCCCCTGACAGCTACGCCCCCAATACAAAACCACAGTAACCAATAATAAATCGATCGGCCATCATTCGTTCCTTCCTTCCTGTTTCCTGGCCCTACAGGGAGTAACAAAGTAGGCCATTACCTGAAGGTATTTTGGTCAGTGATGGCGGGGTTATTTAGTATTCAAAACGCGGTACTCACGCACGTATTATGCGTGCCTGCTACACGGACGCAATCTGACACACTAATAATTACATGTGGTTGGGCTGTGTCCTGTAAAGGGGAATAAGAGAATGTGTCTGATTTCCGGGAATGTAGCCATGGCTTGTTTATTTATACACTGTACCGTAACGTGAGGGACCCAATTCAACGGTGGACAGGATACACAACAATAATTGAAACAAGTTAATGTAAACACGTGTAACGTGTTAAATAACGTATTAACACGTACACTCAAAATACCATATATATGATTAACACGATAAATACAAGAACTAATAAATTATAATGTGTGGCAGATATTAACTCACGGTAAAATCATGTTTCTGGAAACGCCCAAACTTGAGGAATATACCCCAGATGACTGTTCCTCGAGGAAATCTTACTCGCTGGCCCCCCGTCAATGAAATGACAGAGTTGCTTCTTTGTGTTGTGCTCAGCACCGTCTTCTAGCGCTAGTTGTCTTTCTTCGCAATTCTGCGAACTCACCGCCCCTTTCCCCTTTGTCTTGGTGGACGCCCTTCCCGAAGACGTCAGTCCTTTTTGTATAAAACAGCCATCCCTCGCTTCACATTTTGTATTCAATTTTAACGATTCGTCGGAGGAGCAGTCTGGACGTCAAGCAATGATCAGCGAACTAAGCTACTGGTGATCACGATGTGTAAGGCATCGGTCTCTTCTCCTCGCAGCAGATGTATCTACGCCTGTCACTATGAGTATTTGTATGAGTAATCTTTGATGGAGTTGTTACTCTTTGTTTCTATGTCCATTTGACATAGTTTTGTATGTCAGTGTTTCTGACTTGTTTTTCTATGCCCATAAGGAATAATTTAGAATGTTAGAGATTTTGCTCTATTTTTTATGTCCATCTCACATATCGTAAATACCTGGGCTATAGCCAGACGCCCTATAATGTATAACCATGCTCCAGATAACTTAATGCTTAGGATCATTTTATGGTGGAAATCAGGTTATACATCACTTCGTTCCATGACCTAGTTGGGTTTTTGACTGATACCAGTTTCTAAAATGTCTAATGATACACCTTTCTTCGGTAGCCAACCTGTGGGGGTGTTACTAGTCTATAGTAGTGGCCCGCGGGGTATTGTTTATTTTGTCCGGCCCTCTTCAGGCATCGTTTGTATTAGTTAATGTTTAACTGTTTGCACTAGATATAGTGTGCCCAGTCATGTGTAGAATGTTAAATATACTATTAAATCACCAGGCATTACTAATGAGGAATAGACCCGCCATAGTATCTTAATAGCCTGGATTCCTGGTAGCTCGCCACTAACCATTTGTAAACCTATAGTTCCTCTTCTAGGAGCTTATTCTTTGTATCTCGTAATTCACTATGGGTTTAACTCATGCTAGTTAGCTCATTTAACTACCAAAGTTGTAATTCTTTAAGCTAGGACTTTCTAGAATTTGGTATTATTAACTATTATTCATGTGAATGCTTTTCAGTTCTAAGTCCAGTAGCCTCTAGGCTGGATAGTTATGTGTTGTTGCTTAACCTTAAATTATTATTTGCTTTCTATTTAAATTGCCGTTGTGTTGAGGTAGACGAACCTTCGTAGCGGAGCGTGTGTTAGTTCTACTTTAACGAGTTATTCCCATTTGTAATATAGATTTTACCATACTTGTGTTCATTGCAGGTATAACCTAGGTGTTTCACTCCGAATGTTCCCTATCGGGATAACTAAATCAAAAGTAGCCTGATTTAATTTCTCTTGATAAACAAAGGACTGTCTCGTGTAAAATCCAGTTAAACCATATGTAATTCTATCAAGTAGTTTCTAACTAAAGAAACTCATCTGTCAAAAGCGCAGCAAAGTGCGTAACTCTCAGTCAGCACAACACATGTGTCCCATTTGACCTTGTTTCCGAGCCATAGTCATGTTTGTACTCCAGTGATGTGGAACTGCTTAACATGATAGGAAGTTCTCAAACTGGCCACCTAGGCTGCCAACAAATCTGAAAAGCACCCTTTAAAAAAAATAAATAGTGCGGCATTATACGACACGACGACTGCAGACTCGCAATAGGGCCGACTATAGCTCGGAAATAAGGTCAAATGGAACACATATTTATATTAACTTTTTAAAATGTTTTTTGTCTCCTATACACTGGGTCCCACATGTTACGAGACACCCTATATTCACACGTTCCACTTCTTCACATCCATCATTTATATCAGAATATTTACACTAATAGAGTAGGAGTGAAGAAGGTATAGTTAGGAGGAAATGCACCCTTATTTGAATGAAGGGAGAGAGTTAAACCAATTTAGGAAATTAACTATTCAATTCCCCCGACCAAAATTCTAACTCATATCTCCATGTCACCGCAAACCAATCAGATCAGAGCCTTAAACCATATGTCCACCGATGCGAATATATACCTTCTTTAGCGCCGCATCTTAATACCCGTTCGGTTTATACGCTTAACTTCCATTTACGCTAATGGGTTTATGGATTACGAAGGTTTTATTTAGAGAAAGCGTACCCGCATTTGCATGGAGGGAAGGTGGGGAAACCATTTTGGAAAAACCACCCTCAGTACACCCGACCGAGATTCAAACCTTGATCAACAACAGTCTAGTCTAACACGAGAATAGCGCGTTAGACCATGCGGCCAACGAAGCGGCTAGATAATAATAGTTAAATTGAAATAATGATTAATAAGCAAGCAAAAAAATAATTGAGCGGGATGTAACAGTAGCCCCCTCGGCATATGCAGTCAGGTGAACTGGGGTTTAAAAAATATGCAGGATGAAAGTAGAAGTATGGAACAAAAGTTAAATTAATAAAACAGAATAAAAAAATGAAAACCATTCCCTCTGTCCCCATCACACAGAGAAGTCTGCACTTGTCGTGTTTGGTCTTTTTGGTCCGTCGAGGCCTCAGGGGTTGAAGGGCGTGGCATGTATAGGAACACTGGCAGTAGCGTTTGTTTCAAGTACCGGCCGCAGGGGGGCTAGAAGGGGGGGATGATATAGAGGGGGTGAAGGGGAGGGCGTGTTTTGAATTGAAGACCACTGTTACAAAGCGGCTCGTTCTGTCAATAACAGATGACCCTATTTTCCACGGGGATAAGGCAAGAAAGCACGATAAATACGAGTGATATACGGCTTGCGTGAAAACGTCTGTTGGATTACCTCCCCCACCCCCTACCCCTTCACTCCATTATGATCCACTAGCCTGAGCGCGACTTTATGAGCTCATGTCACATGACATGTTAGATTGTTTGAAGGAAACACTCTTTAAAATAAGTTTTATTTTGCTTCATAGTACCCATTTCATTACCCTTTTCATGTATTTAGATTAATTAGGAGGCAGAGATAAGTTAGACTTAATTTAGGTCGAATTAATCTAAATTATCGTGGGAAACTATTTAGAAAAACAACCCTGTTGGAGCTCAAACCTCAGACTCCTTGACACGGTCAAATCAGACTGAATGCCTTTATTCACGCGCTTACTGGTGCGGATTTTTACTTTCTCCCTATCTTACCTGTAGATAATTATTGTGATCGTAAAAAAAATCGAACTCGAGATTTTGATTAATCTCGACGTTTCATGAGACCCCGAATCCTAAAGTGTTTTTTGAATTTCCGTCTGTCTGTCTGTCTGTCTGTCTGTCTGTACCTCCGACTAGAGCCAAAACTATTTTACCGATCAGGCTAAAACTTGGTATCTAGGGTTTTCATAGGGTTTCCCCGAGGGGTTTTTGGAATTGGATGTGTAACACCTAATAAAATGTTGAAAATTTTAACCGAAACTCAAAATTTTAATACGAAGTGTTGACCCTTGTGGAGCCAATATTGATATTTTTTATTGGTCCAAACATACAAATGAGGACATTAATTCTTTAAAAATAAAATTATAACCGGGACTCAAAAAATGTTTTACGTAAGTATAGTGTAATTTGTGGTAGGGTTTTCTAGTGTATATTATTTAGTTTCACATGTATTACGAGTTTTGAGTAAATATCTTCATTTTTAAACAATAGAGCGAGAAAGTCCGAGTGGAATTCCGTACCATTTATTTAAAAAAAAGAAATTGACCACATTAATTAATATATTTGAAAGAAAATCATTGGTAAAACAAACAAAAAAAACTGTTTTTATTTGTGGGGGAAGGACTTTGGATTATAAACCGTAAATCCCATTATGTGAAGCGTTATAAAAAAAGTATCATTAAAAAAGAAATTGTAGTAAAAAACGTCAAATTACTGACCATTGGTTAGAACTAGTTTTTTAGCACCGCATCTTACTACCCGTTCGGGTTGTAAGGTTATGTATTAATTACTCGAATGGTTTTTAGGGTTAGGAAAGTTATATTTAGAGGAAGTGTACCTGCATTTGCGTGGAGGGTGAGTGGAGAGCTACCTTTTAAAAAGTCTTCAATACACACGACCAGGATACGAACCACGTTCTCTTCATAATCAGTAGTCTAGTTTACTGCGAGAGTAGCGCGTTAGATCACGCGGCTACCGAAACGTGTGGGTAATAATTAAACTTAAGACATACCCGTGTAGGCATTATATGACAAACAACAAACATGCTCGTATGTGTTTTGTTACGACTTATTTAGTTCACATATTTTCTCCCCTGTGACTGTACCAAGTTAAGTTTCTATCTCAGACCACTCTCCTTCCAACCAAAGACCCCAAGCTCTGCTCCAACTTCTCTTCTGGTCCTAGACCGTCTTATGTTTACGAGCGTGAAACACAACCCCTTCGGCCAATCTCTCCCCGGGGGGCGCAGGGGAAGGGGGGTTGAACTCTGTCCTCGCGTGATATACAGTCGCGGTGACTCCCCCGAGAGGATCTCCAGACCATGTGGCTTCAGGGGCGGCACGCCCGGCCGCTAAACGCAACACACCCGGAGATTATTATATTATTATAGGTAACAACATTACCGCGGGAAACTCGACAGGAAAAAAAAAACAACTGCCAGGTTTGTATGGTTAAGGTGAGAATGTAGAGGAGGCGACAAAAAAGCCAGTGTTTTTTTTGCAGATTTTTTATGGCAAAGCTTTTTTTTTAGCAAAAATAAATGAAATGTTGCTTCAGAACAAATCATAAATTTAATTTTCTTCCCATGGTGACCTCAAAATATCTTTTATATCTATAAAGGGTGTCCAGGAATTTAATGACAAGTTTTTCTCCTCATTTAAAAAAGGTTGTTATCTAATACCCGCCATGATCATGACAGATATTCAACAACTGTTTATATCACCGTGTGAAGAAAATTAAACTCTTTTTCTACCGAAGCAATATATATTTTTTTATTTTGGCCAAAAAAAGTTTTGCTATGAAAAATGAAAAAAAAAAACACTTACCTTTTTTACGCGTCCCCTACATCCCCACCTTAAGGTTAAGGACGCGAGTTAAGGTGGTTGCCTCAATCAGCGAGAAGGTTTAATTTCAACGTCGGGCCATGAGGTTTAAAAATACAATAGTCTGCGCTGTTTTCTGGAACTACTTTTATATTCTGTCTAGGCTTATACTCCTTTTCGCAATTCACCTACAACCATCGTTGTCATGTCGATAAGAAAAAGGGGAAAAAAATATTACGAAACTTATTATTTAAAGGTAAAGAGGAAAAGCTCGCTGCTAGTTTTAAAATATCTTAACATTTTCTGTTGTGATCCTATAAAAAAATTACTGTATTTGTTGGAGGAAGACTAAATCTAGATCTTTTTTTTTTTTATAAAGCCTAGTCTCATAGTTCTGCAAATATGCTTAAAAAATCGTTGAAAATGAGCTAATGTCACATTTTTACACATTTGTTTTTATTAATAAAAATCAAATTATAAGCTTTTTAAGGATATAGAGCCCTGTTGGAATCTTGTGATTTTATTTTGAAATCACACATCGTAGAATTAAATATTTCGTTAGAGCTGAACGTTCACGCAGTAATATCTATCTATCTATCTAGGCGGCACCCTCAAGGTTTGTATTTTTTACAGTGTTTATTAAAAAAAAATTTTTTTTCAGAAAAATATATTCAATGTGGATTCAATATTCACATTTATTTTAATTTTCTACAGCTCTCTAATATTTGTCATGGGGATCGCGTAATTTGACGGAGTTTTTCTCTTAATTTAAAAAAAATATGTCAAATTCAGCGATCCTCATGAGAAATATTAAAACACAGTTTAGATTAGTTGAGCTCGGTGGATACAAGTAAAGGGCTCGCCTAAGGATCCAATATTCGTGGGTTCGAACCCAGCCGGAGTCTATGGATTTTTCTTGAGCGATAACAATCCGTAGCACAACTTCCTTCGGAAGGAAAGTAAAGCCTTCGGTCCCCCATGTCGATTGTGGCAGGTAAATAACCCTGGGAGAAATGGTAAAATACCTTTCCCGGTAAAATTGGTAGGCCCTTTCGCTATCGCCCATAGAAATTCTAGTGTGCTGATATATTCAGACGGTTTAGAAAGTGTACGTTAAATACCTCAAATAATAAATAATATTTAGATTACAATACGTAGTAAATTACACTTTACGTACATACTGAATCAATATTTTTTTATTTTGGTACTAATAAGTATTTTTATCATTAAAAGCTGTGAAAAATTTAGAGATTAGCTCATATTACCTTTAATTCCACCTCAAAGAGCCCGTTTCACCCCACGGATAACACCGCTATTGGAATATTATATCTATTATTTTACAATGACTTACTAGGGTTTATTTTCAAACGCTTTTTGAAACTTATTGTTGGCCAAATTTTGATTAAACCGTATAAAGTTGCCATAGTTTCTAAATTAATTAAAATATTTGTTTAGTTGTGGGATACCTTTAATAGTTGCCAATTTTCCTATATGTAAATTAATGTTTTATGTTACTTTTTCACCGTCAAATAGATTAAGTAGCCATATTTTATGTACCCTTTGGTTTGCTATTTAAACCACACATCTTTTATCAGTTTAACAAACATGGTTTTTATACTTGTGTGTTCTAAAATTATAAATCCTAAATATTATTATTATTATTATTATGTCCATCCTTGGCAGTGATATTACATAAATCTCTTATTCAGTTTGTAATCTGTGGTAATACAGACGGGACTCGAAGTTAAGGTCCTTCCCAGTGATTTACAGGGGCCGGGGACCATTAAATCTCCTGCCACTGTTTACAATACGATGATTACAACCGTCTGGTATTATTCCAGGTATGACGTCATGATTCAACAGAGATTAAGCCACAGTACAGTCACATCCAGAGAATATTGACACTGTTAATTACGTCATTGATAGGCTTATGGTGTATTATTATAATGATGAAAGGGATGAAGAAGGTTAAGTATGAGGGCTTCAGGTTAAGCAAGGTTGATCATACAGCATCAAAGACCTTGACTGACGCGATCGAATAAGTAGCTTTACTTTGGGAGTTCGTGGTTCGGTTCGAAGACAGGCCAAATTTACCGAGAGTGTTTTTCCGTATTTTAAATTTTCTTTGATTAATGTTTTAATCTTCTGTGGACAGATTCTGGTGGAATTTCTCAAAATTAGTATTCCTCAACCTCTCCCCTTTAATATAGCGTAAAAAAAGGGGTTTCCCAAATGGAAAGTAAGACGCAACTCGATGCACATTTTCCTGAAAGAAAGACGGAGATATCCTGTGTAAAAACTGATAGAATATCTCTAAAGATAGTGACAACTCTTTTAGCTATGTAGTCTAATACCTCCAAACGATACCGGTCGATGGATCGAGTGACGAAGCAAATATATGAAGGTAGAGTGTGTGGATCAAAAGGAGGGGGTATGCCATGTAAGAGGTGGCTAACTGTTGTAGACGAACGTGTGAAAAAGAGAAACTTTAAGAGTTTTAAGAATAAAAGAGCATGTATGATTCGGTCAGTGTTGTTCGGTCAGTCTATAGTCTCTAGCGATAGTAAATGGACCTGAAATGGATTGTATTTTGACAGGTAGGATATTACTTTCTGACATTATATTGATAAGCCCTGTGATTTTCATAAAAAAAATCATAATTAATGTAAAATTTGTTACCATATAGCAGGGCCACAGGATATTACTTTTAAAAAATATCCTAAAATTGGATTGTACACGTGTTGAAATTATATCAAAAGTAGTATCCAGATCGTACAGTTGGCAACACTGAACTCGGTGTATGGATGTTGAAGGGAGTATACAAGTTTAGGGAAGTGTGGAGAAAGTTAGTGAGGATGGATTAAGTACGGAGTTGTTGTTTGAACTATATGCACAGTTTCTTGCCTACCCGGTAAGGGAACGGCGTGATTAGGTATGTATGTATATTTTTAAACAATATCGCTCATTATTTTATTTGTCAATGGCAACAGCTCCAGCACAAAACTAGTGTTCACTTATTCACCCCCTATTCTTTTATATTGCGTTTTATTTATCAGGTTTACCAGCACCATCTCGAACAAAACCCGGTACTTCATCAAACAGATATATTTATATTTATTTACACTGTTTATCCAGTTTCCTAACATGTAGCTCGAGATCTAAATCTATATCTTGAATTAACGTTACATCTTTTAGCTACGTTCTTTTTTTTTAATACAATAATAAAATTAGAATTAACACTTAAATCTAGACGTCCTATTTGTCCTTCTTTCCTATACCTAACCTACTAGTTGGTCCGCTTCGGGTATATTACGCCCCTGGTACCCTGCCCCACTGGGTGTCCCACCGCGCTCTGGATCTAATAGTCCCCAGATCAGCGAGAGCCCCAGCGGGGGCGGGCATCCCTCTCCCCGCCACTTGGGGAGGCGCCCTACCAGAGATTTCGCTCCACTTACTACCCACAATATCACCACCTATGGACTTACAACTAACTTAACCTAAGGAATTTATAAAAATGCTTAATATTAACTTAACCTAAAAACAAGTCCTTCTTATAATTGGCTGCAGGGTCTTTCGGTTGTTATCGCCGATCAATTGTCAGAACTGAGAGCAGCCATCCAATGGATCGGTGGATGGACCAGATGCCCGACAGCTCCAGCCCAGCATCACACACTTGTCGCCAAGTGGGCTGGACCCTATGAGTGAGAGGGTTGATTCTCCCGTCTGAAGATGTTATCTTTTACTCCTTAGCTGGTATCCAGTTCATCAGCAGTTCACACTACTGGAATCCTTCCCTCAGCTAGGCCATCAAATGGATACGCAACATCGAGCTAGGAATTGGTGATCTATAACCAAGTGATGCGAGGAGCTATATACCTATCTCTCTGAGGGACGCCACTAAACGCCGCCAGATGGTAGACATCAATTATAACGTCAATGGTTCCAGCCTGACGAATGGCAACCCCCGAAACTCGACAGTTAAACTAGGGTCTGTACCTCCTTCTCAGGAATGCGGGCTATCAGCGATCAGACCGCGGTGCTGGGAGAGAAAGTGTGTGTGTGGGGGTGAGAAGAAGAGCAAACTTTCAGCACAGCTTCGTGTCTGGAAATAATTAAGTATTCGAGGCGTTGTATCGTCACAAAGTGTAGGCGTTTATAAATCTTTGTGCGGGCTGTGATGCAGCGGCTACTGCTCCTGAAGTATAGACTACGAGCTTTGCCTGTCTAAGTGGTTCAGTGGACAGAAAGGAAGATTGATACTTACAACCAGATTTGAATACTAACAAGCCTTTTTGTTATATACAGATGGGTGGCCTGGTGGTCTAGGGGTAGGGTGTCTGAATTATGTGCTGGAGGTCCGGGGCTCAATCCTCGGTCCCGGCACAGATTTATTTGATTGCCAAACCCTTCCTTCACCTCTGACAAGATGTGTATTAATCAATGGAATGCCAGGCCTCCACCGTGGTTCGGATCCCACGTTAAACTGTAGGTCCTCCATTTCCTCTCACAATCACCCTACCATTACACGTTAGCGTAAGTGCGTATAACCCGAACGGGTAGTAAGACGCGCTGATAATAATAATAATAATAATAATAATAATAATAATATACAGATTTTTTTTATTTGAGGTATTTAACGTGAACTTTCTGAACCGAATGATTATATAAGCACAAGATAATTTCTATGAAGATGGCTTTACTTACTTTCCGAAGGAAGTTGCGCTACGAATTTTTATCTCTCAAGGAAAATCCGTCGATTCCCGGCTGAGTTTTGAACCCACGAACATCGGATACTGAGGCAAGCACTTACGAATTGTTCTCAACACTCGATATAACACTTATTGACCGGGTATAGACAGCAATAGGCCCACATTCCAATGAGAAGTGTGTGTAGACCAGAGCCTTTGATATACATTGTATGATTGGTCAAATGGAGCCCGAGTGGGTAAGAACATTGCTTAGCTAAAGTTTTAATAAGTCCAGTGTAGGTTGACAACACTGGTTAGCATTTGTCGTTTATTTAATTAGATTTTTAAAGCAAATGTTTTAAACACAAGTATATTTAATCACATGACTTACAAAATAATCTAATATAAAAAGATAATACTAGACACACAAACATATAGAACCAAGTATTTTAAGGCATGTTCAATAATACTATCATCTAAACAAATATCATTAGATTTTAGACACACCTGGATTCGTATAAAGACTTCTCGATCAAAAGTGTGAATATCAAAACATTTAAGCTAAGGTATCGGTTTGTAAGTATTTTTTGAGTAATTATTTTTTTAATGCACTTCAAAAGAGCACTTGCTCTCTATAAAAAAATAGATAAATTTATTTACAGTAGCTGAAATTTATTGAGTATAAAATTATCTTTTGTGACATCGTGTGCAACGAGTTGGGTTAAGCAGTTTTAATTTACTCATAATATGTTGTACACCTGTAGAAGCAGAGTTGTCAGGTATAAGATACAACCCACCTGATCCACACCTATAGAAACACAACGATCAGGTATAGGATGCAACTCACCTGATACACACCTGTAGAAACACAATGATCAGGTGTAGAATGCAACTCACCTGATCCACACCTATAGAAACACAACGATCAGGTGTAGGATGCAGCTCACCTGATCCACACCTATAGAAACACAACGATCAGGTGTAGGATGCAGCTCACCTGATCCACACCTATAGAAACAAAACGATCAGGTGTAGGATGCAACTCACCTGATGCACACTTGTATAAACACAATTATCAGGTATAGGATGCAACTCACCTGATACACACCTGTAGAAAAAATCTTCAGGTGTAGGATGCAACTCACCTGATGCACACCTGTATAAACACAATTATCAGGTGTAGGATGCCACTCACCTGATCCACCCCTGTAGAAACACAATCATCATGTGTAGGATGCAACTCAACTGATCCATACCAGTAGAAACACAATCATCAGGTGTAGGATGCAACTCACCTGATCCATACCTGTAGAAACACAATCATCAGGTGTAGGATGCAACTCACCTGATCCATACCTGTAGAAACACAATCATCAGGTGTAGAATGCAGCTCACCTGATCCACACCTATAGAAACACAACGATCAGGTGTAGGATGCAGCTCACCTGATCCACACCTATAGAAACAAAACGATCAGGTGTAGGATGCAACTCACCTGATGCACACCTGTATAAAACAATTATCAGGTGTATGATGCAACTCACCTGATCCACACCTGTAGAAACATAATTATCAAGTGTAAGATGCAACTCACCTGATCCACACCTGTAGGAAAAATCATCAGGTGTAGGATGCAAATAACCTGATCCACACCTGTAGAAACACAATCATCAGGTGTATGATGCAACTAACCTGATCTACACCTGTAGAAACACAACTATCAGGTATAGGATGCAACTCACCAGGTGCACACCTGTAGAAACACAACTATTAGGTGTAGGATGCAACTAACCTGATACACACCTGTAGAAACACAATCATCAGGTGTATGATGCAACTCACCTGATTCACACCTGTAGAAACACAATCATCAGGTGTATGATGCAACTTACCTAATGCACACCTGTAGAAACATAATCATCAGGTGTATGATGCAACTAACCTGATTCACACATGTAGAAACATAATCATCAGGTGTATGATGAAACTCACCTGATGCACACCTGTAGAAACATAATCATCAGGTATAGGATGCAACTCACCTTATGCACACCTGCAGAAACAATGTGATGGCCCAGGTGATCTCCAACAGAAACACGATCACACCGAAAATTCTGAAACAAACAAATGCTCATTTCAATATGTAGATTTTTGTGAAAATAAAATTTTGATTATATCTCTACTTTCACATGTTGTTGGTATTTTTTAAGAATGATGGCTAAGTTTAAACCAGATAATTTAAAAGTAACTTTCAATCTGTACAGTTAGGTATTGGAACTGACCAGAATATTTGGAAAATGATCACTACCGTTTACATCAGGAATGGCTTTCTGTTTTCATACAGACGGGTGCTTTTGCATTTTGAAAGTTCACCCTTCATACCTTGTCCTATTATATTGAATAATTCAAGTCACTAATGTCCAACACACTAGAACTCACATGTATTAACAAACAATAATTTTTTAGTATTAAAAAATAAAATGAAAAATCTTGCATGGTTTTAGTTTATAGATTATATTATTTATTTATTATTTACAAATGTGCCCATATTAAATACTTTAACAACAATTGATCCAAAATTGTTTTCAAAAATATAGGTTTAGGGATATAATAACCTCCTAGTGTAATGTCAAAATTAACCTTTGTTTGGACACATTTCCAGGGTATTGACCCTGACACGCTCTACATTTGAAAAAAAGGAAGTATAAATATGGTCACGTCATTGTGTTACAAATAAGGCCATAACGTTTATTAAGGCGTATAGCGGAAAATAAATACTAGTTTAATAGAATTAAAATGTATTTAGTTTGGTCTCCTTTCATTCTAAATATTTATTATAAAAAATATACTTTTTTAAATCAAATCATTAAAAAACATTTTACTCGTCCAATGGAAACGAGACAAACCTCAATTTCTTTTTCTCTTTAGAAAATAGAACTCGGCCCAGATTTTATTTATCTTATTTGAGGTATTTAACGTGCACTTTCTGAATCGACTGATTATGTCAGCATATAAGAATTTCTATGAACGAGAGCGAAAGAGCCTACCAATTTTGCTGGGAAAGGTATTTCCACATACCTTCCAGGTTTTTTTTACATGTCCACAATCGACATGGGACCAACCGCTTTAGTTACCCTCTGGAAGAAGTTGTGTTATGGATTTGTATCGGTCAAGAATAAATCCGTCAACCTCGGCTGGGTTCGAACCCACGAACATCAGGTTATGAATATAGCACTTTACCCCAAGACCACCGTGGTCAACTGGGCGCAGTTATAGTATAATTTTGGTAGGAAGAATGTTTTGGAAAATAGGCCTACAAACTCCTTTATTTGCTGTCATCCAAAATAAAGTTTTACTACAATGTTGATATTATTTTAAAGGATTGATAATATCTATCATAAGTGATAGTACTAAGTGACGTATGAATACACTGTTACCTTCATATGGAAATTGAACTGTATGTTAATCTATTAGCTTCTACAAACTTACTGTAATACGAAAATGAGTAAAATAAAAACTATAAGTGAGAGTTCAGACACACGTAAGTTGAGACATTAAAACAATTCAAAAGATAGCTAAAAATCCTCAAATCCATCCCGCGGCATTAAGATGGGGTGCTAGTGAGCGTGAGCTTAGGGAAGTATTTTTGAAGTTTTTATAACATAAACATTTGTTGGCCAAAATAAATAGAAATTTTTCTTCTATAGACTCATAGAGCTTAGTTTTCTGCACATGCTAATCTCAACATTTGTTGAATATCTGCCAAGGGTGTTCTGAAATTTAATGACAACTTTTCCTCTTCATTTAAAAAGTTTGTCACCAAATGCCGCTATGCTCATGACAAATATTCAACAACTGTTGAGATTAGCATGTGCAGAAAACTAAGCTCTATGAGTCTATAGAAGAAAAATTTCATTTATTTTCGCCAAAAAATGTTTATGCTATAAAAACAGCAAAATTAATGCACTAAACTCGCGCTCACTAGCACCCCACCTTAATGCAGAAAACGAGAGGCTACAGATCCATCAAACTCGAGACAGGGGGTCTGGGTCTCTTAACCACTGGACCCTTGGGGGGGGATGTAGCCGTGATTGGCCTGACCGGGGCGTGAACCCTCACTAATGAGCGGTTGTAATGAAGCGTGCACCAATTAACGAGTTTAACTCCCCAGTGTATCGGACCGATGAAATAATGATTGGATTGACGTTAAGATGCGCGCAGTAAGGGAACAAATCGCACAGATTCATTTATTTAAACAGTTGTCGATCTCAGTTGTCTTGGGGTAAAGTGATACCCCTCAGGGCCCGATGTTTGTGGGTTCAAGCCCAGTCGGGGTCGAAGGATTTTTCTCGAGTGATAAAAATCCGGAGCACAACTTCCTTCGGAGGCGAAGTAAAGCCGTCGGTCCCATGTCGATTGTGGTATCTAAAAGAACCCTGGAAAGGATGTGAAAATACCTATCCCGACAAAATTTTTAAGGTCTTCCACTAGATACCTTTCGTAGGATAACCTCGAAATATATTAGTACTTCTCCTGTCCACAACGTCTTGCCGGCCATTAAAATGGAAAACGTTATAGATTTTTTTGGTATTCTTCATTTGACCTACTTTGATTTTTCTGTGCCGATATCTCTGATGCATGGCCGTATTTAGGGTATGCAACGCCCCTGTGCAGTAATTTATTTTACGGCGCCACCCCCCTTTCCCCCCTCAAACATCAACATCACTTCTCGACTAATTACAGAATTGACTTGCAGATATTATATGGTTGTGAAACTTATACATGTAGCTAATTTATTTTTTAATTTTATTTAAATATTGTAGCACAAATTGAATAAACCATAAAAAAAAATAATAGAAATTTTACAAGTCCATGCAAATATTTTGCAGACAAATATTCCTGTACCAAAAATTTTTTGGATATCCACACTAAAATCCAACAAAACACAAGAACACTTAAATAAATATTTCAAAGAAACTGAGACTTGAAAAATATTGTTTAAATAGAACACACGAAAAATAAACTAAGTGGAGTACAAATAAATAAAGCACGGCACAAAGTAATACCAACATAACCTTGAGGGGAAAAAAATGACATTACCAGATTAGAACATATGCAGCCTTCAGTCAATTTGAAGGTAACTGTGCTGCCATCTTTCGTAAATATGAAAGAATTGTTCTTTAATAACGATAGATGAGAGAGGGCTAACGAATCGCTATTTTTTATACTTCTCGCAAAATGCTATAAATTTGTTTACTGGTTACAGTCAAGTTTTATGTATTTGTCTAATTTCCGTATTATTTTGCCGCCCCCCCCCCCTAAAATTTGCCACTCTGTGCAGCTGCAGATGTTGCACGTGCCTAAATACGGTCCTGCTCAGATGTATAAAACTTTTAAAAACTTATCAATCAAAAATATTTTATTTAAATAAATTAAATTCCATGACAGCCTTATGTATTCTTGAAACATATCACTAAATACAAAACAAATTGTTTATCTTATAGCAAAAAAAAAAAATATATATCTAAACAAATATTTTTTTAAACGAAGTTTTAAAGACATTTTTATGTCTTTGGAAAACATTCCTCATAAAAAGAACACGCGAAGGTTGGTTTGGAAAGAAAAAAAAATCTTCATTCATTTTGAAATGTCACGAGCAAGCATTACGTCTTTCATTTTATGGAAATATTTTAACCGCTTGTTTGGCGGGTGAAATAAGAAACTGGCATAAAAAAAATACGAAGAAAGAGAGTGAAAAATAAGCACATCAAAAACTTTTTTTTTATACTTTTGCGAATCTCATTATGTAAAATTATAGCGGATGCAGAAAGATCACTTTTGAAGTTAGTAAGTTTGAAAAAGTGTGAGTGGGTAGGATCAGCTTTATTGGCTCGAAAGTTTCAAACTTTTTTTTAAGGTAAAACTCATATGGAAGCGGATGTGATTAAAAAAAAAGTCTAAAAAATTATGAATTTTCATTTTTCAAACAAAATTAGAATGTGACAAAGGGTTAGATGGTTTGTCTAGCTTAATTTTAACGTTTCATTGCTTTAAAAAATTCACTTCAAATATTGATGATTAAAGCAACATATTACTAACAATATAATCATCGAATCAGGAGGTCATCATAATCATCAACTGTTTCCATCCTGTGGCCGGGTCAGTTTAGTAAAATGCCTCCATCTTCCTCTATCCTTCCATCACTCCTCCTTCTTTAATTTCTTGCATTATTCTCCTCTCACTCGCACACTTTCTGTTATCTGCTTCTCCCATCTCTTTCTTGGTCTCCTTTGCGGTCTTTTCCTCACATACTTCATTTCCATCATTTTCTGTAAGTACTAAACTAAAATTAAATAAATGGTGTGACATCATCGTACAAACTTTCTCATCTTGTATGATCTAGCTTTGATTAAAAAAAAAAGTTTTGAGTAAACTACCCTTAAGTAAATTTTCCTCGTAAATACAATCTCATCAGCCTTTTTTTTTACTACCTGTTTAGGTTATACGCATTTGTAAACCTACTAATTAAATTTAATGAAGAAAGCCCACCTAGAGAACAAAGGTGACATATTTATTCTTTCTTTGACTATTTCTACTTTAGAAGAAAGAAAGAAAGAAACACAAATTTAACACAAATTGAGTGATTTTTCGGCATTACCGCCTTTATCAGACAATATATATGAAGGCAACAACACCAAAATATTACTCAATTTGTGTTAAAAATTTTTTTTAATGTTTGTTTGACTATTACTTTTTAGGATTCGGACACACATCAAACGTAAAGATTCATCATAATCTCGAGGTTGAAAACTAAACAAATTAACAGTACATACCTGTCTAAGTTATTTGAAAACCAATTAGTTCAGAATCTAAAACTTTTCTGTAAAGCCACATGGCTGACTCACTCACTCACTCACTCACTCACTCACTCACTCACTCACTCACTGACATTAATGTTTACCCACTTTCAGATGAGCTAGGAACTTGAAATTTGGCAAACTTAGAGCTTCCAGCCTGTGACTTAAGGGAAAATTCCAAAAAGTTACAAAATTTAATTTTTAACCTCTGAAAAAAATTCAAAATGGCGGAGCAGCTTTAAAGTCGGTGCGGTATATACAATACAATACCGGTTGTTACGTTCAAAACAACGCTGGAATTACATTAGTTTACATCCACTTGCAAATAAAACTCACTGGAGGTTTGGGGTGGAGCACCCAACGAGCAAAGCGAGTTATATTTATAAAGCCAGTCCTATTGGCCGTTGTAGCGATAGCATAAAGCCTAAATTTGTAGGTTTCGATTTTTAATACAAAAGAAAAGACATAATCCAGAGAGTTATTTAAGGTGGGATGCAAAGGGGCGTGTTTTGGCAGTTTTTATAGTAAAAAAAATGTGTTTGGCAAAAACAAATAAAATATTTCTCCGGTAGAAACAGATTATAATTTTCTTCACCTGATGATATCAACAGTTGTTGAATATCTGTTATGAGCTTGGTGTTATTAGATATTAGATGACAAACGTTTTAAATGAATATAAAAAGTTATCTTTA
The DNA here is from genome assembly GCA_902155825.1 of Timema genevievae. Taxonomy (NCBI): domain Eukaryota; kingdom Metazoa; phylum Arthropoda; class Insecta; order Phasmatodea; family Timematidae; genus Timema; species Timema genevievae. Next base: position 101,941 of record CABFWO010000483.1, read on the forward strand.
AATTCCAGAACATTCTTGACAGATATTGAAGTAACATTTAGCTCAACGGGTGAAGAAAATTATACTCTGTACTGGAGCAATACTTTATTCATTTTAGCAAAAAAAAAAAGTTGTGCCACTAAAACCGTAAAAACACTGGCCTTTTATAGCTCCTTTAAATTCCCACCTTAACGAACTCCCTTATCACTAATTTAAACAGTAGATGTTCTACTTCAATATTTAAATTTGCAGAATTCTGCAGACTGTTTTTTATTTTTGTTCTTATAATCGATATGTTTGATCTTCACTATTTCACTTTATTAATGTAATTATTACTATTATTGGTGTGTTTGGTTATGAATAAGTTTTATTTTCTAATGTAAAAGTGCTACTAATATTTATATTTCAGACCTCTGAGTGAGGTAGATATCGCACAAAGATTATGACACACACAAAAACTCTTCATTTTATTAATATAGATTAAAAATCTTTCTTAAGTCATCCGTTTAGTAACATGGATTAATTACTGTAATGGCGACCTGGCGGTCTAGAGTTAACGTGTCGGACTTAAGTGCTGGGGGTCCGGGGTTTAATTTTCGGTCCCGGCACAGATTTATCTGATTGCCAAACCCTTCCTTCACCTCTGACAAGACGTGTATTAATCTAAACTTGTGAATGTGAGGAATTCCGGGCCTACCACCGTGGTTCGGATACCACGTTAAACTGTAGGTCCTCCATTTCATCTCACAATCACCCTACCATTACACATTAGCGTAAGTGCGTATAACCCGAACGGGTAGTAAGACGCGGTGCTAATAATAATAATAATAATAATAATAATAATAAATGGTTGACCCGCTTCGGTGGCCGCGTGGTCTAACGCGCTACTCTCACGGGAGACTAGACGCCGATGACGGGGAGATCGAGATTCGAATCTCGGCCAGGTGTACTGAGGGTAGTTTTTCCAAAATTGTTTCACACTCTCCCTTTATTAAGTATATACTCGGAGAAGGTTGTGGAA
>CABFWO010000483.1:104059-114880 GCA_902155825.1 Timema genevievae
ATATATATATATATATATACCCCACGTCTTACTAACTTATCCTGTTATACGCTTATGTACTAATTACGCTAGTCTCTTAGGGACGAGGAAGGTTAGATTTAGAGGAAGGGTACACGCATTTACTTGGGAATAGAGTGTAAAACCAATTAGGGGAAAACCACCCTCAGTACACCCGACTTGGATTCGAACCCCGATCCCTCTGTCATCGGCAGTCAAGTCTATTTTAAGAGTGACGCCTTAGATCATGTGGTCAGTGAAGCAGGTATTATTATTATTATTATTATTATTATTATTATTATTATTATTATTATTATTAATAGTTGTATCGGAATATTTAGCGATAGAAGTGTTAATGGTAGATGTGGTAGGCCTAGGGATAATGATGGTAGAAAAGGCATTGGTAGAATGATAAGTGGTATAAATGGTAGTGTGGTAGGGGAGTAGTGGTATAAATGGTAAAAATGATGTTTTCGAAGTGATAATGGACGAAGTGGTGGAGGTAGAAGTGATAGTGGTAGTAGTAGTAGTAGTAGTAGTAATAGTAATCAAACCTAAAATATTAAGAACTCGTTCTAAAAGCTCTGTATTCTGAGGGTAACTTAAAGGAAATGAACCATCAATTTCATGAAGAGGTAATGGGAAAATTACACTTGATGTATCCCATCTGGAAAACCCCCACCACCAGTTTAGGTTTATATTACTGCATTTAAAACAAGGAACGAACGATTCCTATTTTACAATGATTCCCGGAGTTATACAAAATTGATTTTAATCAATTTTTTTATATTAAATATTATAAACTGAAGATGTGCTTTCAAAAAAAAATCTACAAATATTTAAATGTGAAATTTTTAATTTGGGATTAATATTAGAATCTCTATACAGGGTGTATTGAGTTATTGTGTGGGAAGTAACTGGGCTGTGGCTAGGAGAACTCATAACAACACAAAAAGTCCATATTAACATATGTACTTTGTTCGTTTGTTTCCGATATAAGGCCTTACAAGGTTCTTCTGGAATTGTTAATAGGCCTACTTGATAAACCCATGTTGCAGCTTTGCCTGTGTACCAGCAGTGATACTTCAAAGTTCAATTACCAGAGATTCAACAAGGGTTTATCAACCATCAGAAGATCAGTCGTTATCAAGGATGGATGTGTTATTTATTAATAGTCTTTGATACTGATGATGCTATTTAATCAATAAGGGATAGTCTGTTCGAGTGTATTCCTAAAAGATAAACCAAATAGCGTCACAGCTATTTTGATGACGTCACCATTGCTAAACTTAATATTTTCAGGAAGTGTCTTCCGGATGATTTTGAAGGTACAGTACATAAAAAAAATCTGAAATTGGTCGACAGTAGTAAAAGTGTTTAAAACCAATTTGCTGCTAACATATCTAAAACTAAAAAATCTGCACCCAATATCATTGCTGAAGGAACTGCAGGTCTTATGGAGAAAAGCTTTATCTTCGCTCTCTCTCTCTCTCTCAGTTAACTGTTGCCAAATATCCTCGCTCTCAGTTATGTCTGAAGGTGGTGTGCTGTGGTAAAAGGAGCTACTGGCAAAATTTCCTCGCTCTCAGTTATGTCTGAAGGTGGTGTGCTGGGGTAAGAAGGAGCTACTGGCCAAATCTCCTCGCTCTCAGTTATGTCTGAAGGTGGTGTACTGGGGTAAGAAGGAGCTACTTGCCAAATCTCCTCGCTCTCAATTATGTCTGAAGGTGGTGTGCTGGGATAAGAAGGAGCTAATGGCCAAATCTCCTCGCTCTCAATTATGTCTGAAGGTGGTGTGCTGGGGTAAGAAGAAGCTACTGGCCAAATCTCCTCGCTCTCAGTTATGTCTGAAGGTGGTGTGCTGGGGTAAGAAGGAGCTACTGGCCAAATCTCCTCGCTCTCAGTTATGTCTGAAGGTGGTGTGCTGGGGTAAGAAGGAGCTACTGGCCAAATCTCCTCGCTCTCAGTTATGTCTGAAGGTGGTGTTCTGGGGTAAGAAGGAGCTACTGGCCAAATCTCCTCGCTCTCAGTTATGTCTGAAGGTGGTGTGCAGGGTAAGAAGGAGCTACTGGCCAAATCTCCTCGCTCTCAGTTATGTCTGAAGGTGGTGTGCTGTTGTAAGAAGGAGCTACTGGCAACCTCGACTAACCAGCGTTGCCAAACTTGTCTTATATTTGAGGTGAGATTGACCACACAGAAACGAGAGAATGACAACGCTGTTTCCCAAATAGTAGCCATGAGCTCCCTCAGCGATGAAATCCAGTGTACATAATCCTTTCTTCGCCCTAAGCTAGAGTCTACGAGTGATGACAGCCCACACCCCTCCCCTATCCTCGAATTGTTCAGCCACCACCCTGCGATACGGAAACGACCCGTCTCCGAACACGGGTCGCGCTTGGGATCACGGGAACTGAGGATCATTACGATGCTCGGCAGAATCAGAGGTGGCCTTGTTGCCAGTGAATTGGACGCCCACACAAGACTCTAGGACGCTACGCGCCGCGCATCTACATCGACCTTCTATCTGGGAGAATTATTGCCGTTTCAGAACGGCGGAACTACCCTGTATTATTCTACATTTAAAGCTAGAAATTGATTATTTTTAGCGCCGCGTTTTACTACCCGTTCAGATTATTCATTTATGTACTAATTACGCTAATGATCTTAGGGATGATTAAGGTTATATTTATAGGAAGTGTACTAGAATTTGCGTGCGGGTAATGGAAAACTAGCATATCCGTAACGTTTATCACGATCTTGTTATACTGATATAAATAAAACCAGTTTTTTTTAAGCTCGTAAATGCAAAATATACTTTTGGGACTTCCCATTTATTCCATTTTACGATGTTTTTCTTATGAATTTAGAAATATTAAACTTTTTATAGCTAAGTGTAAGTGCTGCCAAACGGTGCGCTAAAATTTGAGCGATTGCTATAAACCGCTTCTTGGCCGCGTGGTCTAACGCGCTACTCTCGCAGTAGACTAGACCGACAGTGACGGGGAGATTGAGTTTCGAATCTCGGTCGGGTGTACCAAGGTTTTTTTTTAATCAAAATTATTTTCCACTATTCCTCCACGTAAATGCGGGCACACTTCCTATAAAATTAATATAAACTTCAGAATCCCTAAAACCACTAGCGTAATTAGTACAAAGGCGTATAACCCGAATGGGTAGTAAGACGCGGTGCTAAAAAAAACTTTCAAAATCTATAAAAATATTATTTAATTATTATGTACGTAAAGTCATGGTGTTTGCAAATGACAATATTGCTCGATATGAAATAATACATTATTATTATTATTATTATTATTATTATTATTATTATTATTATTAGCACCACGTCTTACTACCCGTTCGGGTTATACTCACTTACGCTAATGTGTAGTGGTAGGGTGATTGTGAAATGAAATGGAGGACCTACAGTTTAACGTGGGATCCGAACCACGGTGGTAGGCCTGGCAGTCCACACATTCACAAGTTGTGATTAATACACGTCTTGTCAGAGGTGAAGGAAGGGGTTTGACAATCAGATAAATCTGTGCCGGGACCGAGGATTGAACTCCGGACCCCCAGCAAAGAAGTCTGACACCTTACCCCTAGACCACCAGGTCACCGGAAATAATACAAGTACAGTAAAATGTCAATCTTGACCATAAAAATATACATCTGTATTTTCAAAAAGTTCTTTCCTGCTAGAATCCTATTATAGCTGCGCCTTATTTGCTATCCCGGATACAAGGATTAAAACAGCTATAAGTGGAGATTTGTCCTCTTGTCATTAACAAGATTGCTTTAGTATACGCCATCATACGGACATCACACACTAACCACAATGAAAGTAAAGCATTCTAAAAAAAATGGACTGGTTTATTTATTTGAGGTATTTAACGTGCAGTTTCTGAACGGACTGATCATATCAGCACACGATGATTTTTATGAGTAAGAACAAAAGGGCCTGCCAATATTGCTGGGTAAGGTATATTTCACATATCTTACAAGTTCCTTTTACATGACAAATGACTTTACTTCCCCTCCGAAGGAAATTTTGTCACGGATTTTTATCGCTCAAGAAAAATAAAATCCGTCGACCCCAGTTGGGTTTGAACCCACGAACATCGGGTCATGAAGCAAGCAATTTATACCATGACCACAGAGGTCGAAACGCACTTGTTTTTCTATCGTTCTTAATACCAGATATAAAACCGGCAATTCTTTGCTTAACGACAGTAGCGCTATCACTATCTTCCTTATAACTCCACACAGTTGATCATCATTAAATAATAGGTAGCGAAACGATGGCTTTTAGGCCACTCTTGCTCTCCTGTGTGTCGAGATTGGCTCCTGCAGATACTGTCATACATCCACGTTCATCAGAACTGTAAGACAAGTAGGCTAGCACAAACACTTCACGGCGCCGCTGAACTGGGAAGATCCTAACCTGAGGCTGTGTGTTTCTGTGAAGAAGGGTTAGAAAAAAAAATCCTTTCAAACTCTGTACAGTCAACGCCATAAAACGATAGACCCTTGCTTTGGTTAATGTGAACATGTTGGATTCGTTCCGAAAAATAGTGGTCCTTTAGTTAAGTCTACTCCTATATCAAATAAAAAAAATCGCGTTTAAGTGTTTCTGTCAGTCGTGATTATCAAACCCTTTGAAACTGGTCGGTTTAGGCGAGCCGATAGCACGCATGGATACTCGGAATTAAATTCCTAACAGAAGTACTTGAGAGTTTTTTTTTTCAAATATCCTATTTTATATCCTTTATTTAGGGAAATTCTAGTGAAACTCGTTAGACATTCATCTCTGTTCCTCTGGCGTAAGTGGTTTAAATTGTCAATTCAAAGGCTCAGTATTAAGGTGGAATTGAAATTCACGTGAGTTAAGGCCAGTATTCTTCTGCAGTTTGATAGCAAAAAAAAAAAAAAGTTTTTAGACCACAAGTAAAATAATATATAAGTAAATTCGTTTATTTTAATTTTCTACACATAGTTATATCATCAGTTTTATTGAATATTTGTCATGAATATATTGGAATTTGATGAGAAAATTTTTAAATGAAGAAGATTAAAAAGTTGTAAAAATCCAATAATATCTTTGACAAAATATTAAATAACTGTTGAGAAGACTATTTGTAGAAAATGAAACTCAAGCGAATCCAGTGAAGAATATTTCATTTATTATGTCCCCAAAATTAAGTAAGGGTTTAGGAAAAAGATCGCAAGGGAGGCCAAGAACTAGACGGGAGGAGTAGATGACAAAGTGTGCAAGTGAGAGTATAAGAATGGAAGCAATTAAAGTTGGAAGAATGGTGGAAGGATAGAAGAAGATTGAGATATTTTAACCTGGCCTGGCCAAAGGCTGGAAACAGATGATGATGATGATGATGATATCCCTAAAATAGTGTTTGTTATAAAAACTGTAAAAATAATAGCCTTAACCGACGATTCCTTCAGTATAAACTTAAATTTCACCATGTTTATATATATTTTTTAATTCATGGAAAATTTAAGATGATTTTATAATATTTTATCTTAAAACTTAACATTATTTAAAACCAAATTAGGTTAAATTTAAGAAGACACTATATGGATAAGCCCCGATAACGTCTATCACGTGATTAGATAATAATGTATCTTAATAAAATGAGGGTAGTTAACTTTTTATTGCTGCATTAGCCTACAGTTTATACGTTTATTCGAGAGGTCCTGCCTTCATAACACGTTTCGCCAGTTTTGATAACACAAGTTACAAGAGGAGATCTTCAAATCTGAGCCCAATTCACAACAAGAATCACTCAAATACGTACTTTGTTTGAAGACTACGAAATGTGTTGGTATGGCAGCCTTTCTAAATCAAAGGGTGAAAACCACTTCTTACAACCATTTTTATTAATCACAACTTGTGAATGTGAGGAATGCCTGGCCTCCACCGTGGTTCGGATCCCACGTTAAACTGTAGGTCCTCCATTTCATTTCACAATCACCCTTCCATTACACATTAGCGTAAGTGCGTATAACCCGAACGGGTAGTAAGACGCGGTACTAATAATAATAATAATAATAATAATAATACAACCATTTTAAGCGTTTACAAGCTTTTGTCTTAAAATACTATTTATCTGTCAACAGAATATTATTTTACTTCCAGGGCCGCTTTATCCATTAGGCCGACAAGGCACAGCGGCCTAGGGCCTAGAAACCTTTAAAGGCCTACAGTATTTCACTTGAAAAATGCATTTAAAAGAAGAAACAAACAGCAAATTTTAATATAAAATATTTATTTTGATATTTGAATGACAAAAACAATAATTTGTGTGTTTGCGTTTCATAATAGCCTCAATGACACAATCAGAGACACACTAGTAACAGGGTTATGTTGTTATGCGTAGTATTATTGCAAGTATCGCGAACCAGTGGCGGACCCAGGATATCGTGTCAATAGAGGTTCAGAGGCGTTCATTGTGCATTACAATTTGCAAGTATTTTCAAGATTCATTCATTTTGTTTTTTTGTGCGTGCAAACGATGACATTAATGTAAAAATTAGTAAAAAAATCAGACACCCTGAAAAATTGATAGGAACTACGAAGGCCTTAAAACAGCCCTGATTACTTCTACGGTCTTTACGGATTTTAACTAAGCTAATGGGGTTAAGAAAGATTACGGTGGAATTTAAAGCTATTGTGCCCACAATTGCGTGGAGGAAGAGCGTTAAACCAACTAAGAAAAATTAGCCTTAATCCACCCGGCCGGAATTCGAACCGAGATCTTTTTTGTCGTTGGCATTCTACTAGAGTGACGCCTTAGATCATGCGGCCACCGAAGTAAGTTTGACAGATATTCAAGAACTGTTGATTTCACCACGCGAAAAAAAAACTCTTTATGTTTCTTTCCACTGGATTATTATTATTATTATTATTAGCACCGCGTCTTACTACCCGTTCGGGTTATACGCAATTACGCTAAATGTGCAATGGTAGGGTGATTGTGAGATGAAATGGAGGACCTACAGTTTAACGTGGAATCCGAACCACGGTAGAGGCCTGGCATTCCTCACATTCACAAGTTGTGATTAATACACATCTTGTCAGAGGTGAAGGAAGGGTTTGGAAATCAGATAAATCTGTGCCGGGACCGAGGATTGAACCCCGGACCCTCAGCACAGAAGTCTGACACCTTACGCCTAGACCACCAGGTGACCTTCTTTCCACTGGAGAAATTATTTATTTATTTGGGTCAAAAATATTTTTTTGACATAAAAACTGCAAAAACACTGGCTTTTTTTTACGTTCTTTATATCCCCACTTTAACACCAAAAACATATATATATATATATATATATATATATAAAATCCTTTCGTATAAAAACTGTTCATTATATTTCTAAACAAATTCTAGAATATTTTTTGAGTATATATATTTTTTCGTGTTTAGTAAGGTTAAAAAAAATGTAACGAGTGCAAACTGTGTGTCTTTTATTTAGGTGAGGGTCATGATGGGAGATTTCAATTATGAACACGGACAATGTTCACTGGTCAGCCATGCCAACCAAACTTGGAGGAGTTGATGTGGGTTAATTGTAACGACCCTTCACCCCCCACTTACACCCCCTCCCCTATCCGTGATAAAACAGTGAACGTACCCGCAAGTACGCGCGGCGTATAACCGGCCGGTTCCAATTAGAGACAATATAGCAACAGTTGGCAACTGTTTCGAGTAGTGTTGGCGCGCCGCGTGTATAAATAAATAAATACAAACAGCAGAGGCGAGGCTCAAGGTGTAGAGATTATACAAGGTTGGCTCTTTAGATAAACAGCTCGGTATCATGGTGGATTAAATATCCAAGCTATTTTATATATATTACCTTTCTTAGTGCAGCGTTTTATTACCCGTTCGGGCTATACGCTTATGTACTAATTACGCTAATAGTTTTAGGGTTAAGGAAGGTTATATCTAGGGGAAGTGTACCCGCATTTGCGTGGAGGAAGAGTGGAAAATCATTTTGGAAAAACCACCCTCAGTACACCCGACCGAGATTCGAACCTCGATATCCCCGTCATAGCCAGTCTAGCCTACTGCTAGATTAGCGCCTTAGACCATGCGGCCACCAAAGCGGATTATGATACAAATTTGTTAAATACGGTTAAATCCGCATCTAACTATCATATTCCTTAAATTGAATAAATGACACCTGGGCTAGGGAAACTAATCCAAAGGTCCCGGGTTCGATTCCCGTGTCCGAGGTGTCAATTTTCAATTTATTCTAAAGCAAACCGATGTACTTTATTTTAAGGGCTCTTACAAACGCACAGTAGCTCTCCATACCTTGCCCCGGTTCAATACAGAATGCAGGCGTTTACAGCAACCGTTCCAACAGATGCCGTTTATTGGCAAATGCCGAGTGTTAGGTTTCCTAGGCGAACAGTGCAAACATTTAAATTAAGCAGTATCAATGGTGTCGCCTACAAATTGCGAATTTAGAGTGGGCGATTTGCAGTTTATATCTCAAGTCACGCAGTCATTAAATTCCTCTTCCACAATTGTTGGGACTTTAGCGCTTCTTTCTCTCGTGATAACGTATCGGTCATTGATACACTGGGTATCATTTCTGAGGGAACTGCACGACTACTACTCTTAGGAAAGTGGAAACTGCCCTGTCATTTTCTCGTTTCCGTGTGGTCAATCTCACCTCAAATATAAGACAAGTTTGGCAAGGCTGGTTAGTCGAGGTTGCCAGTAGCTCCTTCTTACCCCAGCACACCACCTTCAGACATAACTGAGAGCGAGAAAATTTGGCCAGTAGCTCCTTCTATCCCCAGCACACCACCTTCAGACATAACTGAGAGCGAGGAGATTTGGTCAATATCCTTCTTACCCCAGCATACCACCTTCAGACATAACTGAGAGCGAGAAGATTGGGCCAGTAGTTCCTTCTTACCCCAGCACACTACCTTCAGACATAACTGAGAGTGAGCAGATTTGGCCAGTAGCTCCTTACCTCAGCACACCACCTTTAGACTTAACTGAGATCGAGGAGATTTGGCCAGTAGCTCCTTCTTACCCCCAACACACCACCTTTATACATAACTGAGAGCGAGGAGATTTGGCCAGTAGCTTCTTCTTACCCCAGCATACCACCTTTATACATAACTGAGAGCGAGGAGATTTGGCCACAGGTGACAAAGAGAACTAAAGGCGATATCTCACGTATCATGTTCAATGAATCATTACCAATTATTCACTTTTCATGAAAATGAAAGCAATATGTTCACATGTATCATTGATCATGATGATACTGATCGACCACCGTTTCATTTATTGTGATGGCACCGTGTAAAAAATGCATGCGAGCTTCATTATGTGTGTGTGTGTGTGTGCGTGCGTGTGTGTGCAACTATCGCACGAGTTAGAAAATATATTAAATAAAAATATGCGTACATCAATTGAGGATTAAATCCAATACAAAGTCGCAGGTGGTCGCAGTGTAAAGTTTAATTATTTATAATCAATTATTACCTATAGACGGTATAATATACGAGTATATTGTGTATAACCTTAAACCATTTGTATTGTTAAGGTATTAATTTAAAATTGTAACGTAAATTGTAATATTTTGGTAAAATCCAAATAACCCCCATGTAGCCAAGTCTATTGAACCTTCCCATTTCGAGCCAAGGCTCATGGGATTAATGACAGAATGAAATAATTTAATTAACTTATTCTTTACATTAAAAGGGAAACGAATTCAATCGTTACTGTAAATGTTGTCACTATTTAAAAAAAAATGAAAACAAAATTAATAATGATCATTAAAAATTAAGAAGAGTTGACTTCCTTTTCACTTTTAATCAAAGCTTTAAATAATGATTCTGTCTAATGAAATTAGTGTTCTGAATTGATTTTTGTATTCATTTTCAGTGACTCATTTGAAGTTATTAAGTGGAAATGTCACGTGAGAAATATCCCTAAGTGGCGGGTGTGTGACATGATTAACAGGCATTTCTAGTAGCCTGTCACCTTAAATGAATGATTAGAGAGATATAATTAGATATCTAGGGACCATATTTAGATCCAGCCTAAGGCTCCTTTCGCACGTTCCGATTTTCAGTCGGCCGATATCAGCCGACCGCAAACCGTCCGACAATTTAAGCAAATATAATTATCAGATTTTACTCTGATTCTTGCCAGACGGCAAGTATTTTTAGTAAAAGCTAGTGCACTTAATTTCTCTCGTTCTACCTCAACTACGCTCAATACATTTTATCGTTCTCCCCAAGCAAGTTCTTACTCTCAAAACCTAATAAACAAATCTCTTGATAAATTAAATTTTTTGGATAAATAAGACGGAATAATTTCTTTCAGATGGTAAACTTCTCTCCACGCATTTTTTTGTCTTATTCCTGTCCTTGTAACGTAAAGTTTTGTCCCACAACACAAGCCGTGAACAGTCAAAGAAATCAATAATTCAGTATCTACATAAATATCACGCATTATACTACTATAAAGCCGCACGGCTGACTCATTATACTACTATAAAGCCGCACGGCTGACTCATTATACTACTGTAAAGCCGCACGGCTGACTCATTATACTACTGTAAAACCGCACGGCTGACTCATACTACTGTAAAGCCGCACGGCTGACTCATTATACTACTGTAAAGCCGCACGGCTGACTCATTATACTACTATAAAGCCGCACGGCTGACTCACTCAATGAAAATTAATGTTTACCCACTTCCAGATGAGCTAGAAACTTGAAATTTGGCAAACTTATGTCTTCTAGCCTGTAACCAACGGGAAAATTCCAAAAATTCCAAAAA
>CABFWO010000483.1:114892-135834 GCA_902155825.1 Timema genevievae
AAAAAAAAAAAAAAAATTAACCTATGAAAAAATTCAAAATGGCGGAGCAACTTTAAAGTCTGTGCTGTATATACAATACAATACCGGTAACTTTAAGTTGTTACGATCAAAACAACGCTGGAATTACATTAGTTTACATCCACTTGCAAAGAAAACCCACTTGGGGTTAGAGGGCTGTGCCCCTAACAAGCAAAGCGAGTAATATACTTATAAACCCACATTTTATTCATGATGAGAGCCGTATAGTGAGGTGTACAGTGAGAATAAATTTAAATAAACGACAAATTAAATAATTACATACTATCATGCAAACATAATTTTCTGTGCACATAAAAATGTTACCATGTAATATTTAAAGAAATTGGTACTAAACTAAAGTCTTAGCTGACAAAGAGATTTTGAATCACAGTTGTACGCACTAGGGGAGATTTTTCACAGGTTCCATAACTTCCCTATTAGTGTTAATTAATGTTCGGATGTTCCAGACGAGTAGTAAGACACAGACAGATTTTAAGAATATAATTAACTGAATTAATAACCTATAGAATCAAAACTACTAACCGCTTTGTTGGGCAATCACCTTATATCAGTAAGAATTTAAATCAGGTAGACCTAGTTAGAGTCTAATATATTAATCACGCATCTGGGCCACATCACTCATATCCCAGTTTGTGGAAAACTCATCCACTAATGTACTTACATCCAGGGGACGCCCGAATGTACTAATAGTACATCCTTTCCGTGGAGGTTCTTTACATGTCCCGATGAGGTGATGGTGATAGTCAGTATGAGGGTGTGGAACCAGTGAAAACTCTTAAACCTAACTTAAGCCTAATTAACCAAACACTGGTGACCGTTGGGGTAATTTCCCTTTTGCGAAAAATACCCAAGATACCAGCCGGGAATTTCGATTTTGATTCAGTGGGTCCTACCCCTCGATTAGTTGTGTTAAAACTTATGCTAGAGGATTATATACACATTAATTACGTTCGTTTTTCTTTAATTGTTAAAAAAAATTGGAAATCGTTCTAATCATCGCAAATGGTTCCCAGACCCCCCCACCCCCTTCTCAAAAAACAAGTCAAGGAAAACAGCAGACATGTAGACAATTGGGAGAGACAGAAGAGAGAGGTGAACACGGCAGCACTCCAATTAACAACCGGCAATCCTCCGCAGACTACTCTCAGAGTGTCCCTCCAAGGGTTAAAGACTCTATAGGGTTGCGTCATACGACGAGGGACATCGTGTAATTGTATTTTTAAAAAAACTCAAACTAGAGTACTATAACCATTTACAATCATTGAAAAACACTTAAAACTGTTAATATAAATCTTTTTTAGCCATTTCAAAATGAAAGAGAAAATTAGCTATTATAGTGACCATTTTTTTATGTAGCCTATGTTTATGTGTTTGTGAATTGTATATTCCAAATCTATGGATCTCTAAACAAATTTAGAATATGGTCAACATTAGGAAACGTTAAGCTTTAAGTTTTTTTTATCGTTCCATCATTTTAGGATAAAGAGGAGTCCAGATAAAAACATATCTGACATGTTTGGTGCTGTTAACAAACTTAAGAGAGTATAATTCACTTATATGAAGTTTGTGAGGAACATGTTAGCTGCCACGAGGAGAAACAGGATTAGGAGTGAAGTTATCTGGGAAAGAGTTGGGGTACAGGGAGTACATGAGATAGTGGAGGAAGCAAGACTGAGATGGTATGGACATGTAATGAGGATGTTGGAGTACATGAGATAGTAGAGGAAGCAAGACTGAGATGGTATGGACATGTAATGAGAATGGAAAAATAAAAGATTGGACAGAAAGAATGATGAAAATGAAGTATGTAGGAATAAGACCGCAAAGGAGACCAAGAAAGAGATGGTAGAAGTATATAAAAAAAGTGTGCAAGTGATATGAGAAGAATGGAAGAGATTAAAGGTAGAAGAATGGTGGAATGATAGAGGAAGATGGTGGCATTTAACTAAACAGACCCGGCCACAGGCTGGAAACAGTTTATGATGAGTTGATGATGATGATGATGAATTTCACTTATAAAAGTTGGTCAACCCTCAAACATAATAGCTTAATATTTAACTAGCCAAGTGAGATTGTACTTGTGAAATTTAAAATAAAAATTGTTAGTAAAGTTGTCCAAAGGATTCCTCTCACGGTGTATTTGCATAGTTTGATTCTAACTTGAAAAACAGTATCTGACAGTTATAGAAGTTACCAAAAATATGTTTATGTATTCATTAGTCGAGTCATGTAAACTTAAGCTGTCACTTATTAAAAATATTATCAATCCAGGGTTTGGTGCGAAATTGCATTTTTTCGCTCCGATTCGAGTTTGAACGAAAACATTAATTTATATTTGAGTTTAAGTAATATAAAGTGATATTTGTTCTAAAAATATTTCAAGTTTAGTTTTTTTTTAATAGATAAGATGCATAAGTCCCAAATACAAATCATCACCATCTTTGGTGTGAAAAAAACCCCAAACTATTCTTACATGAACAATAAACTTGGCTCACAAAAATTCATGACCTGAAAGCTGATATAACTTTTACACGAGTCATGACTAAAATCTGATTTCATGACTTTCATGGCCGGAAGACATCCTGTAATATTGTAGAGATGAGTAAGATAGGGTTGAGAAGAAATGTAGCCGCATTTATACCAAGTGAGACTGCAAAATTATGCAGGTAAAAACCACACTTAATACACTCAACTGGGATTCGAACCCCAACCTCTCCATCCCTGTCAAACTGGAATAAATTTTATTTACATTTATTCCACGTGCTCCACGGAGCAGGTAGTGCAGGTTAACAAAAATATTAAAGGAAAAGTAAAATACTTCATCAACACAATTCCAAGTATCTTTACTTTATCTCTATACCTCGGAGAGAAAGTATTGTAATCGCCCAAAAAATCGAAACCAAGATTTTGATAATGTCGAAGTTTTATGACTTCTGAAACAAAAAAAAGGTGGTTTTCGCAATGACGTTTGCATATATGTCCGTCTGTCTGTACCTCGGGCAAGAGCCGAAACTATTTTATCGACCGGGCTAAACTTGGTATCTGGGGTTTCCATAAGGTCCCTCCGAGGGATGTTTGGAATTAGATATCTAGGTAACCCTAAATTTAAGGGTAGTTTACTGAAGGGCAAAAAGAGGAGAAAAAACAATTTTATCGAAATTTGCTCTAACGATTTTGATTAAATTTTATTTCTAGACACTATTTATCATTATAATCAAGATGAAAATTCTCATTTTATCATGAAAATGACTTTGAGGGTACTTTATATGGGGGAAATTTGACAAATCTTCATAATTTCTCCACGACTTTTATTTGAAATATATTTTTATAAGACCAATAGTTTCTGAGCTATAAGCAAATATATCTACTTTTTAATTCAGGTCTTTGAAAGCGAATTTGATTCTTATGCTCTTTGATGGACAAAAAGTTTCTCTTTTCTCAATTTTTCTGTAACAGTGTTCCTAGTTCCTAATGCCATCAAGTAAGTAACAGTGTATATTATTTCATTTTTGATCTATGGTGTAGTGTTTCTACAAGAATGTATAGAACTATCATTTCATTTCACAAATCTTACGAGTTTCTAGTAAATATCTATTTTAAGATAAAAGTGGAAGAAAGTCTGTGCGGGGCACCGTACTATTTATTTTCTATATTTTATTAAATGCTGTCTCGCAAAGGTATCTATTATCCCACGGAACCATTTCAACGCTTTGTGGACGGGTTCAAAAGCTGGTTCACCGCATTCTCGAGAGTTTCCTCGGTAGGAAAGGAGATAGCTGTATGATAATCTCTTCAAAGCGACTCGTTCAAACTTTTTTTTTACCATAAGTAGATTGAATTCTGCGATCAGCTACTATTTCTATGCTTCGAAAAAACAAATAGTTATAAAAAAAGTAGAGTGTTTCGGGGGGAAGGTAGGATGTTAATGAAAATCCATGATTGCATATTATTTTTGGGTCAGGAAACTAATGATATAAAAAGTTAGTGTTGAATAGATTTTAATATTCAGCACCATAAAAGTTATATAAGCCACACACAAGTTAAAAAAAAATGCTTGACATTTTAATTTAAATTAACTTTGTGACAAAAAAAAGTGTAGTAGTTTTGTTACTCAGAAACTAACTCTCTCTTTTGTCTTAAATGTGTTCCTAGCAAAAAAGAACAGACATTTTATGTTTTTGTAAAGTAATTATCTTGAAAAGGGGTAAAATAAAAAATAAAAAAAATAGCAAATCGTTTCTCGTTGGTTAAAATTTGTCATTTTTCTTCAATTAGGCGCAGAAAATTGACGTTTGAGGTGGCTCCAAAATGGTATTTAAAAAAACTGGTACAACATGATTCAATAATAATTCGAATCGGTAGTCGTAAGATCTAAATCGTAATTCTTCCAATAGAGCTCTTTTGCGGTCACGTTTGACGCGGAAGAGTAAAGTATATTCAGTTTAATGAAAATAGATCTAAACTTTCTCAAACAAATGCATCAATTTGGTTTTAAGGTCACGAGACTTTAGGATTTACCAACATCAGAGGCGGAATTGACTAACGCGTCACACTCTTAACATACTGAATTAAATGTGACCAGAAGATTGTGGTTCAAAACCAGGTCGGCTGTAATAAGGTGGGTTTTTCTTTTCAAAATGGTTTATCAATCTCTCTTCACGCAAATTTTTGTATATTTACTCTAAAACTCTACCTTACTCGTACCTATTTGCTTAGTATAATTTATACATGCATATAAACCGAACGGGTACTACGAAACGGAGGTAAAAAAATTAATAAGTTAAATATTCCCATCAGAAATATCGTAGTGTGAGGAGTTTACCTATGAAGTGTATGACGCCCTTAAAAAAATAACGAGACGAGCAATAATAATAATAATAATAATAATAATAATAATAATAATAGCGTGTCTGGGTTACATCAATCCGTAGCTCAGTTTGCGGAAAGATATGCCAGTAGTATAATTATTATTAGCACCACGTCTTACTACCCGTTCGTGTTATACGCACTTACGCTAATGTGTAACGTTAAGGTGATTGTGAGATGAAATGGAGGACCGACAGTTTAACGTGGGATCCGAACCACGGTGTTAGGCCTGGCATTCCTCACATTCACAAGTTGTGATTAATACACGTCTTGTCAGAGGTGAAGGAAGGGTTTTGGCAATCAGATAAATCTGTGCCGGGACCGAAGATTGAACCCCGGACCCTCAGCACAAAAGTCTGACACCTTACCCCTAGACCACCAGGTCACCCTTGCCAGTAGTAACTTACCGTTTAGCAGGGGACGCCCGAATGTACTAATCTTAAATTATTTTATTGAAAATGACGGGGTAAAGCCAGTGAAGATCTTAAGCTAACCTAAAAGGGGGAGGGGGCAATGGGGAAGAGGGGGAGTGGGCAGTGGGAAAGAGGGGGAGGGGGCAATGGGGAAGAGGGGGAGGGAGAGCGGGAAATAGTGTTTTTACATAACTTTTTTTGGTCAAAATAAATAAAATATTGCTCCAGTACAAACATAGTTTAATTTTCTTCACATGTTGATATCAACATTTGTTGAATATCTCTCATGAGAATAGAGGCATTAGATGAGAAACTTTTTGAACGAAATTAAAAAAGTTGTCACTAAATTCCAGGACAGATATTCAACAACTGTTGATATCAACATGTGAAGAATATTAAACTATGTTTGTACTGGAGCAATGTTTCATTTTGACAGAAAAAAAAGTTTATTTATTAAAACTACAAAAAAACAGACCTTTTCTCGCGTCCCCTATATCCCCACCTTAAGCCCAACCAACCAAACGTCGGTAAACACGGGAATTATTCCCCTTTCGAGAAAAATCCCCCGGTACCAGCCGAGAATGGAACCCGGGACCTCTCTAAGTCAACAACAAGGGGGTCCAACCACGAAGCCGGTTTACGGGCCTAAATAACACAGTGGAACGGGCTAAGCCAAACGATCCAGGGTTCGATTATCATCGCAGCCACGTGACATTTTACGACCAAAACTAAAGATAGTGGTGTTAGGTGGTGTGTGGTGATACTCACATGACGTACACCCCCATGACGTGGTGGTGGAACGCCACATCCACCCCTACCCCGCACGTCACTGCAACAAATAAACAATGACACCGTTTAGATTGTAGTTCACAGAATAATTCGTATCCATTACTTTGTCTAGCCATAAGCCAAGCTTTTTGTTTTTATTAATTACCGCGTCTTACTACCCCCTTAGGTTTAAACACACATGTACTAATTACGTTAATGAGTTAGGGGTGAGGAAGGTTGAATTTAAAGGTAGTCTACCAGCATTTGCGTTGAAGGAAAGTGGATCTTTATATTAAACCTCTCTCAGTACACCTGAACGAGATTCGAATCCCAATTTCCCTGTCATCGGAAGTCTAGTCTAACATAAGAGTGATGACTTAGACCGTGTGGCCACCGAAACAGGTTCTTCACTAGCTAAAATAGCTAGTGAAGTTTAATCAGCGAGAGGAAACGCA
The DNA here is from genome assembly GCA_902155825.1 of Timema genevievae. Lineage (NCBI taxonomy): Eukaryota > Metazoa > Arthropoda > Insecta > Phasmatodea > Timematidae > Timema > Timema genevievae. The sequence continues at coordinate 121,434 of CABFWO010000483.1, forward strand.
GGGAATATAATTAGTTAGCCGATTTTCAATCTCGAAGCACAAAAGACCAAAGAATCTGAAATTTTGCAATCAAGTAGCCCCCAACTCAAAGGTTACAGAAATACATGATGACTGAAAATTTCCACGAGTGCCCCCAAAATGGGGTGTTTCCAAAAAGCGAGTTGGGGTGTTTATTTAACGTCCATACCTTGTGACTTATTTTGAATTTTGTCGTTAGTACTTTACCCCGAAGTCCTCAAGGAAGGATCCACCAATAAGAAATCGGACAAACATAATTTATTTTCTAAAAAATAACTGTATCAAGGATACACTTTAACTGAAAAAATAAAAAAATAATGCCCTTCACATTTTAGAATGGGAACTCGCTTTTCTCGTTGGGGGCGGAGCTCCCAAACTCCCCTCTGAGTTTTCTTTGCAAGTGGATGTAAACTAATGTAATTCCAAAGCTTTTTTTTTATAGGTCTTACCGTTTAGCTATAAAGAGAACTCCAAAGAAAGGTCCGCACCGACTTTAAAGTTGCTCCAACATTTTGAATTTTTTTTCGGGGATAAATTTTTTTTTTTTTTTTTACTTTTTGGAACTTTCTCGTCGGTTACAGGCTACAGAAGCTATAATTTTGCCAAATTTCAAGTTTCTAGCTCATTTGTAAGTGGGTAAACATTAATGTCAGTGAGTGAGTCAGCCATGTGGTTTTATAGTAGTATAATGGGGGAAATCTTTGAAAGGCAATTCTTTCAGAGTCACTTGGATGTTCTTATCTCAGGATATTGGACAACTTACTAAATAACACAATTAGCATTGTTACCATGTTGAGCTATTCTAGTTTGATAACATGAATGGTTGATGGTCAAAATGTATGATTCTATGAACGCGAGTCCAGAACATATTTTTTGGAAAGGACATTACTGAAAGATTTGACATGGTAAACCTGGAGAAAAAAATCAAGAAAATTTTAAAAATTAACGAATTCTCAGATATGTTTGTATTAATATTATAATTCCGAATATTTATCTATAGTTTATGGTATTTTTGCGATTGAGACTAATCTCTTTGTTTTTTCTTGCATCAAAAATTTAATAAACAACATTAAAAATAATGAAATTTATTCTATGGATTTGAATATAAAATACTGTACTACACATATTATTTTTATCTGGGAAACCTGAAAAAGTTAGGAAATCTCAAAATGTTTTAAGATGTGTATCAACCTTGTGATGAAAATACAGAACCTACTTTAAGATTCTACGCCATTCCGGTCTTATTAAAAACTTAAACGGATATAAAATATTTATAAAAGATTAGAAAGTTTGACATTGTTTTTGTACATTTGTTTCCATGTTTATCCTCAGTAGATTTTAATCCTAACATTTAGTATCTTATAATAAGGTACTTTCTCGTTGAGTGATATCGTAGCACTGAAAAATGACTAACAATAAATTCAATTACTGTATGTTCCCTCTCCTGGTTCTGTAAAGTTTTTTTTCTCTCCCTCCAAAAAACACCATATTTCCATTAATTTTATATCCGTTTTTTTTAAAGACGATATCCCCTATCTCAACAAAGTGGAGTAAGACACGGGAGCATAGACCTTCATATAAGACTAAACGTATGTATACATACCATTATCTACATGTTGTACCGTGAAGCTTGAAATATTGTCGTAGGTCATCGAAAGAACCTTATCTGACAATAAATACATACATACATACATACATACATACATACATACAATCATACATACATAATCACATCGTTCCCTTACGGCGTAAGCAAGAAACTGTTCATTTAGCTCAAAAAAAACTGTACTTAATTCATCCTCACTAAATCTCTCCACACTTCCCTATCCTTGTGTACTCCCTTCTCTTCAACAAGATCCATACACAGAGTCATACATGCTCTTTTATTATTAAAACTATTAACGTTTCTCTTTTTTCACATATTCGTCTACAACATTTAACCACGTCTTACATGGCCTACCCCTTTCTTTTGATCCACACACTCTACCTTCATATATTTGCTTCGTCCCTCGATCCACACTCATCCTCTCAACAAGCCCAAACCAACTTAAGACGCTTCTTTCACATCGATCTATTGGATTCCCTTTCAAACCGCACTCCTTCAGCAGCCATTCATTACTGAATCTCTCCATACGAGTTTTTCCACACACATTTCTTAGATATCTCATTCCAACCGCATTCACCTTGCTCTTGTGTTTCTCCTGACAAACCCTATCTCCACATCCATAAAACAATTTCGGTACAATCAAAACAAGACATTTCATTAAATAGACATCTCATTTATAATTTTGCAATGATAAATTCGGCTCCATTTATAAAATTAACGAGTAGAGTGAAACTAAAAAACTTAATTCTTAATAGTGATATTGTCTACTATATAATGAGATAAAACAAGGGGAGTATTTATATATAATTAAATATGATTTAATTTTACCACTTTTAAACTGCCTGTTCACTGAAAATTATTTGTCTTTCATATATTATAAATATTTCATTGTGTACACTTCATATTAATGTCTGGTTACACTAAATTTCAGCCCCATAAATTAATTACTTTACCTTAACAATGACACGCAAAAAGCGTAAAATAGTAAGCCTGACCCCTTGCAGCCGGTGAACTATGATGATTTGAAGTCATGGAATCAATATTTTAGGTTATAATCATACATTTGTTAAAATAGTAATAGTGCGGTAAAATTTTAATGGTCGAATGACCTTAAGGAAGAAAGAGCTTTTTTTGGAAGCTTTCACCTTTATTTTGGAGTGAACCATATTTTGAAATAACGCATCGTAGAATTATTAATCAATTAATTAATTAATTTAGCACCGCGTCTTACTACCCGTTCGGATTATAGGCTTAAGTACTAATTACACTAATGGATTAGGAATTGGGAAGGTTGAATTTTAGAGGAAGTGAACCCGCATTTGCGTGGCGGGAGATTGGAAAACCGTTTAGTAAAAAAAGTTCACCCGACAGAGATTTGAACCTCGATCTCCCCGTCCTCGGTGGTCTAGCTCAACACGACTGGCGCGTTAGCCAACTGCGCCACCGAGGCGGGTCATCGTAGGATTAAATATGGCTTTGGATTTGAGTGTATGTACGGCAATTTCTCGTTTAACGAGGCGGCCCCCTTCAAATATCAGACATCATTAATCATAATTACAGACGTATACACTCCTCTGTAACATTCAGTAATTATGTAAGAAAGAAACCCTCAGCTTGAATCCATGTTGGGCACGGTTAAAAAACAAGGTGTTATTTACTCACAGCGGCGTTGTACCCGGAGGAAGGGTAAACAGTTTAAAACTTCGTACTGCATTACGATTACAAAACAGCTACTAGAGAGAAAATATATATACACCACGTCCAATCTATAATGGCATTATGGGTATAGCTTATAATTGTGCAGCAGATTCAGCTGCTTCTGAGGTTATTAGTAGGTACCATAGAGCAAATTTTAAATTCGATAATCTGATATAAACTAGGCCATACTTGCTACCTGGTCGCAGAGCCTTGTTTTGTGTGTCGGTGACCAAACTAGGCGACAAATGTCTAGCGACAGCGACGGTTGGGAAAACGCTCGCCAGTATTACATACGCATGTGGCCAAACTAGGCGACAAATGCCTAGCGACAGCGACGGCCAGGAAAACGCTCACCAGTATTATATACGCACGTGGCCATACTAGGCGACAAATGCCTAGCGAGAGCGACGGTTGGGAAAACGCTCACCAATACTACATACGCACGTGGTCAAACTAGGCGACAAATGCCTAGCGAGAGCGACGGCCAGGAAAACGCTCACCAGTATTATATACGCACGTGGCCATACTAGGCGACAAATGCCTAGCGAGAGCGACGGCTGGGAAAACGCTCGCCAGTATTACATACGCACGTGGCCAAACTAGGCGACAAATGCCTAGCGACAGCGACGGCCAGGAAAACGTTCACCAGTATTATATACGCACGTGGCCAAACTAAGCGATCAGTTGTCATTCAACGTTGAGAATAAATCATTGCGGGCTGTAAGATGCGGTGCTAAGAAAAGTTACACTAGATTTCAAATAAATAGGTTGATGTTGAATACTTAAACCAGCTTAGAGCCCTTTTATGCAGGCGTTTTGTGCCGCGCGACATACGGCGGCAAAAGCCGTCGCGTTTTCTAAGTCACTGGAAACAAATGAGTCCTTTTATGCTCTGCCGTCCGAAAAACTTGCCGTCGCGTTTTGTAAAACATGCCGTCGTGTCTTACAAAACGCCAGCGGCAAAAGCCGCCCAAAATAATCTAAGTACATGGCATTTTATGGTTCCATTTATGCAAACGCGCCGCTTTTTTGCTCTCCGTTGTCTAGACATCAAAGGTGCCAACCCCTGGCTAGTAAATAATATCTGTCCAGTTGCCTGGAAGTTTACAAATAGGATTATTTTGTCATTTTAATAAGTGATATTTTTATCATTTTTATTAAAAAATAATGATTTGTATACTGAACGTTTTAAAGATGAAATTAAGAAAAATAAAGTAATTTGAAATTAACTATCAGAGAAGTACAAAACCAAAAGTATAAAGAAAAGTCACTGGATAGAAAAAAGTGTGTTATGTGTTTTGCCATTCAAAAATAGTTTTTATAAACTTGTTTCTGTCATCTTTTAATTTTTTTAGAGGTTACGAAATGCCCCATCTTCAAATCTTGCAAAGTTGATGGGATGAACATCCAATTTTCTTTCCCTTTTTTCAATATAAGGTGACAATACGCCAAATAGATGACGCGCGGATACATCTTACACTCCCCAGTCCCCAACACAAAGGCATTGGCAGCACTGATACGATTTGTCCTCCCCCACTACTATACTTTTCGACGGGCGGCAAATGCCGCGTGCATAAAATGAACTAACAAAACGCGACGGCTCTTGCCGTCCTGTGTCGCGCGACACAAAACGCGTGCATAAAAGCAGCCTTAAAGTTAATCTAGCTGATAGTGAATGACTAACCCGCCGGTGGACGTGTCCTTTATACCGCCATGCGAGTCTGCACGTGCTGTACCTCCCAGGAGTATCACGCCACCATCTTGAGCACTGACGCTGTTATCAATATTCATCGTCGCGAATGTCGTGGTAAATGGCTAATTAAGACGGCGCGTTTGCTCAGAGACGCGCCTCGGTGACCCCCTCATCACCAACGAGATGATTAAACGAGTCTCCCCCCCGCCTCACCCCTCCTCTCGCCAGCCATTTATACCTGTTAGGGGCGTGACCAGAAGAATTAAGACGTGCTACCTCTAAATCAAGAGGGGAAATTCTTTTTGACGCCTTTACTTTGTGACGACGATACACGTCCAAACTCTGCGGACGTGACGATATCAATCCGCGTCTTTTAAATAGGGCCCCTACACGATCAGTCAGACCGTCCAGTATTAATTATTACTTTATTAATACTGACAGTCTGATTGATCGTGTAGGAGTCCTATTACTGTTTACTCGCTCTGTATATTAAAACATGTGACGGAATATATTATTATTATTATTATTATTATTATTATTATTATTAGCACCGCGTCTTAATACCCATTCGAATTATACACACTTACGCTAATGTGTAATGGTAGGGTGATTGTGAGATGAAATGGAGGGCCTTCAGTTTAACGTGGGATCCGAACCACGGTGGTAGGCCTAGCATTCCTCACATTCACAAGTTGTGATTAATACACGTCTTGTCAGAGTGAAGGAAGGGTTCGGCAATCAGATAAATATGTGCCGGGACCCGAGGATTGAACCCCGGACCCCAGCACAGAAGTCTGACACCTTACCCCTAGACCACCAGGTCACCGGTGACGGAATATGATTTACACTTCAATTTTTCTTAGGAAGGGTTTTTTCTGACGTCTAGAAAAAAGATATACATTACTAGACCTACTTTTACGTTTTCATACGGCAAGTCATGTTATCTGCAGCTAACAATCTTGACAGGTATAACGTATACCTATAAAATAACATTAACAAAATAGTAAAATAATTGTATTCATTGTGGCCACAAGAAAATATATTCGAGTTTTGTAAAATTTGACTGTTCGTTCATTATTCAAATAAATCGCGTCTGTCAGCTTGTTATTGAACGAATCACTTAAAAAGAGAAACGTTAAGAAACAATGTTGATTATAAGAACGATCGTTGTCATAAAAACCTTAAAATAAAAACAAAATATAGACCTATACAAGTAAAACAGCAAAAAATAATAATAATAATTTGCTAACAAAAGTAACAATAACAATATCATTAAAACATTAAAAAATCGTATTGTTTTTGTGTTTGTTAACGGTAACTGGATAGTTAAATTAAATTAAATTAAATTTGCAATTCTTTTTTATTTTGACTACGATAAAGTTCTCTCATCCTCCCTCCCCCAATTCCAACCCTCCTTCCTCCTCCGTAAGCTAGTTTCTGGAGTTGGCCTTTTTTTTATATTTACGTTGCTTTGTGTTTTTTATTTCATCTAAAAATATTTAAATAAATATAAACATATCTGTTTGATGCTAGTTGGCTCATTTTCTTTTTCTTTATTGAAACACAATTTGTTTGCTTTAAATTGTTCATATTTTCATTAGTTCGTTTATAACAAGAACAATTGTAGCCTGGAAAAGCTAAATGAGCCAAGTGCCATTTTATTTAAAAAAATGTTTTTTAAACCTAAAGGATATATGTGCCATTCTCTCTCCAAGTAGTTAATGCGGGCAAATGAAGATGGCATTTGTGTTATGTCCAGGAGGCCAACTAGAAGTTCTAAAAGACTATGTGTCATCCACTATTTTAGCGTTATTTAAAAGAGTGTTTTCACTACCAAAACTAAACTACTCAAACATGTACTACTCTAGTCAGTTGTCCTGTTACAATTTTGGGGTGCATGTATGCGACACTAGTGATGGAATAACGTGTGTGTGGCATGAAGGTGGGAATTTGAGGGCTTCTTGTTTATTCAGGGCTATCAATAACCTTAACTTAACACAAACAAACGTAAGTTTCTTGTATGGAGTGCAAGGGGGGACCCAGGAGGGTATTGCCCCCTGAGATTCCGAGATTATGTAAACATTAGATGTTTGAAACTTTTTCCTTATATTTTATCTTATTTACAGAAGACAAGGATTCCCGTAAAAAGCGTCTTTTGAGGATTCAATTTAATAAATTTTCCCGGACCCCCCATCGTACTAGTGGATATTACATACCCCCCCGGGACCCTTGTTTTGTCCGCCCCCGTAGAAAAATCATGCGGGCGCCCTTGATGGAGTGATAACTGCTGTGGTTAGATCAAGAAAAGGCTGATGGTTAGAGATAGGGTAAATTCGCTTTTGCGAAAAACGCGAAAAGAAAAAAAAAAGGGTCGAAAATAGGGTATTTATAAGTTTTCTGTGCGTTTCATGGCATTTAAAAGTGTTTAAAGCGATTTTTATTTCGCGAATTAACGCGAAAAACGTGATTTTGAGAGTATTTTAGCTAAATTATTCTATTTGGCGAAATAGACGCGAATTCCCTGAAAATGCTGTGCATTTAAATAAAATGCTGAGAATTTCTATAAAACGATGTTTTTCAGTGGAAATAAGTGATTAAAAAATCATTGAGTTTCACTCGTCTGTGTGCTTCAGCTCGGGTTTTACTTGCATCCTGTGCTTTCCACAGCCCATCCGGCTAATCGCCACATTCCGTTAGTCGTTGCTTTTATCATAAATCATTTGTATAGGCCCTAAAAACATTGACGAAAGACATTTTTACCTATTTTGCTACAAAATGCCAAATTATGCCACAAAACGCTAAACTTCCAATAATTAATGCTAAAAAAACTGAAAATTAATGCTATGTTACCCTATCTCTACTGATGGTATGTAACTAGTTTCCATTGGCTTGTTCGACAGAATTGAACATTCATTTCTTGTGGTGGGACACAGCTTTGCTGCTGCAGGTACGGACTTTGCTTCAATTGAGAAAAGGTGGTAAGTTTCGAAAGCTGAGGTGGTGGAAGATGTTATAAAAAAAAATAAGGCCATCATCACTGTTCGACCTTCAAAAGTCTTCAAAATCCTTGACATGGCAGAAAAGTTCCTAGACTTTGAAACAGCGCGCTTGACTCTTATCACAGTGTCAAACCTCCGTATCTCAAAGACCTGCATGACTCATTATTGACAAATAAAACTCAGGAATCGTCCAAGTCAGGACTGACTACCTTCGATGAATTAGAATAATGGAAAAAGTTTCGTATTTGGAACCGTAGAATCTCTGAATAGAACGTGGCCTCTACTGTGTTCCATGGATTTCTCTTAAACGTGCTTCTCCCAAAGCTGAGAAAGATGATCTTTTAAAAAATGATGCCTCATATTAGAGAAGAAAACAAAGTTTTCTTTATGGATGTTCTGTCGCGTTAACAGAGAGGGAAGTAAATTTGGATTAACAATAAATTTGGGTGACCTGGTGGTCTAGGGGTAAGGTGTCAGACTTCTGTACTGACGTCCAGGGTTCAATCCTCGGTCCCGGCACAGATTTATCTGATTGCCAAACCCTTCCTTCACCTCTGACAAGACGTGTATTAACCACAACTTGTGAATGTGTAGAATGCCAGGCCTACCACCGTGGTTCGGATCCCACGTTAAACTGTAGGTCCTCCATTTCATCTCACAATCACCCTACCATTACACATTGGCGTAAGTGGGAATAGCCCGAACGGGTAGTAAGACGCGGTGCTAATAATAATAATAATAACAATAAATTTTGATTTTAATAAATTTTTTTATTTTAAGTCTAGAATTATTTTTTATGCTTAACGATTTAAAGAGTGTATATTAATTTTTTTCTATACATTTTTTCAATATTCAAGTGATACATGTTATGTTCAAGGAGTACACTAAGATGTGAACTTAGCTCCTTTAGTTAGCAACTAAGCCCATACTTAGTTCTTTTCCAAATGTTCAATTGATAAAATCTTTTTTATGGTGTTGTATTGTATACAACTACATGAAGATTATAAAATACATTAGCTATCCCCTGAAGATTGAAATAAAAATTTTCTAGTAAAAAAAACTGTCCTAAATTAGAATTTGGACAGTTTTTTTAATACCCAATAAAACTTATTTTGGTACTTAGCTCGTGTAGCTTTTCCAGACTACAATTGTTAACGACTTACTTTTTCTGTACACTACGTCTTACTATCCGCCCAAACCAGACTGTTGGAAGATTTACACTTATTTGGTGAAAATGCATTCGCATTTTCCTGGAAGGAGAGTCTAAAATCACCATTACCAGCAAACTAAACAAAACGAGACTTTATAATTTGTCTATGTGGCCACCGGTACAACACAGGATTTTCCCTTTAGTTTAGTTTTAGTTTCAGGCTTATTAAAAAAAATTATTGCTGAATAAATATATTTTTTCTTAAAAAAGATCCAAGTCTTTAAGAGAACGCCAATAATAAAAGGATCTTTATTCAAAATACAATTTTTGTTGAAATATTATTATTAATAAATAAATTGCTATAGTTCATTCAATAAATAAATAAATCTCATGCTCATAAGACGTCGGCTTGGTAGTAAGTCCGTATGAATCGTGAACTAGGCATTATACACTTGTTTCCGTATTGAACACAATTGCCTTTAGCCAGAAAAAAAATGGTACTAGCATCTATTTATTAATTTATTCACATACGTTGTGTTTAATTTTGAACACTAAAATAAAAAAAGCGTTTCCTTTAAAAGTCAACGTGTCCTTGTAAAAAGTTAATGATTATATAATATTAAGTTAAATATAAACATAAAAGATAATTAAATACAGTATTTTGTGTATTTACAATTGATTTGTTTGAATGACACCATGATCTCGATAGTCTTGGGGCTTAGTGCTCGTCTCAGACCCGATGTTCGTGGGTTCAAACCCAGCCAGGGTCGACGGATTTTTCTTGAGCGATAAAAATCCCTAACACAAATCTCTTCAGAGCGGAAGTAAAGCCATCGGTCTCATGTCGATTGTGGATATGTAAAATAACCCTGTAAGGTATGTGAAAATACTTTTCCCGGATAAATCGGTAGGTTCTTTCACTCTCGCTCAAAGAAATTCTCGTGTGCTGATATAACCAGTTTCAGAAAGTGTTAGTTAAATACCTAAAAAAAAAGGAGACGAATAAACATCTTCGTCTACCTTTTTCGGAGTCAAACTAGGGTCTAAAATACGTAATACCTCTTGTGGCACATAGCTTGAGAGCTGTTCTAATTTGGCTACTCCTACCTCAGCGCAATCCAACAACATTAACACCCCACATGAATAAAACACAGTGAAAACATTTCATTCATTTCCGCTCGCAAATACCCCCTGCAGCGGGTGTTTGTGTTAAGCTAAGCCTGCCAACATGAGAATGTTTTCAAACATAGCGCTTTAAGCAAAAAGGAAATAAACAAAAATCTATTCGTTTAAAAAAACAAACTTTTTTTCAATTATTTTTATACACACACACACACACACACACACACACACACACACATACCCCACCAAAAAAAAATTGAATTATTTACCTTCAAATAATATTACTCCATTTCCTCCCTTGATTTATTTTTTTGATGGACAAAAAAAAAATCTCTCTGCCACTTTCATACCTCCAATCCATAAAACATTCGGCTACACTATAGTAATCATTGGATTAAAAGTTGGGTGAGCTCTTTTAAATATTAAAACTGACAAATCAAACAAAATGTGGATATTTTCATATGAATACATTCTTGTCAAAAATAATATGTAGCCATAGTAATCCATTATGATATAAAGATAGTTAATCATTTAGTCTTTACAACCCAAATTACCCGTACCAAGAGTGTTAAACATTTTTGCAATTTTTGTTTTAATGTACTACGCCCAATTTTTATTGTTTTGCAATTTTCTTTTCGGAGATTGTCTGTTCAAGATGAGAAGCATGTTGATTAAGTTATACTTTTTATATACACACCTCCTCTATAATTTTAACATTGATCAAATATCGATAAAATTGACATTTTTCAATAAAAAACTGCCGGCTTCATAACAAAATATAAGAAAATGTAAAAATTAATAAACATCGACACATTATCTTAGAAGGTGTGTTGAAAATATTAACATAAAAATTTAACTTGTTCTCGAGAAAACTGGTATTTCCAAACGTATGATTTTCCCGCAAGACCTGTCCGGTAGCTAGCGCCATCTGTTGTTTCCGTGAACCATCTGTTCTTGTTGGCGCGGAAGGATACTTCGGTCGGTTGTGAAGCTACGCCACGCCTTTCACCCTCCCACCCACCATCCCACAAAATAGGTTTTAGACTTGGACTCGACAGGGCCAAGGGCCTTAATGGACTCGCAGCTTGTTCTGAGCAAGGATCGAAACCCTCAGGTGCTTAAGACCTTAAGGCAAACATAACCCTTTGGCTCTAAAAATCACTACATCCAAACTCGCCTCAGGAGGCAGATGAACCACCTTCTTGGCTGCCTGGCTCACCAGTTAATTAATTACCTGAGAAACCAGCATGACCAGGAATCCAGCAAAATCCAAGATGGTTAAAAAAAAATCAACATGAACATTTTTGTTCTTGGGTCATCTGGACGAAAGGACATTGACCGCAAAGCAATCGTGTAAATTATGCAGATTATATTAGAACTATGACAATTACGATGGACAAAGCACAACAATTTAAAAATGGCATACAATTCAGCCATACAACATATTAACTTAATAAAGGAGATTCAAGATTAAGACCTTTCACAACAAAAGCACATCCCATGGAGGCCCCAAGACATCGAGCCGTCCGTGTGGATGCGCGTAAAACCTTCAAAGAGAGGGAGCTCACCAAAAAATCTATTAAATAAAAAGCGCGTTGTCGTCGCTTTAGGAAACTTGACAAGATCGAGATGTAGGAAGTAGAGATGAGGGCGAACAATGGCTCGACAATTGCAATCAATCAAACCCTCACTCGCTTCGGTGGCCGCGCAGTCTAACACTCTACACTCACAGTAGACTAGACTGCCGATGACAGGGAGATCAAGGTTCGAATCTCGGTTGGGTGTACTAAGGGTGGGTTTTTTAAATATCAAATTGGTTTTACACTCTCCCTCCAAGCAAATGCGAGTTGACTTCCTCTAAATATAACCTTCCTGATTCCTAAAACCATTAGCATAATTAGTACATAAGCGTATGAACCGAGCAGGTAGTAAGGCGCGGTGCTAAAAAGAGTTTTTTTTTAATTCGACATTAATGGTTGTACAAGCAGCGTTCATTTTCGTTACAAGATGTCAATATCCGTGGAACGATTTGCATATACATGTTATATGAAGTGTCCCCGTGGACAGAATATAATGTAATGAGGTCAGGCGATTAAGGAGGCCTTTCCATGCCAAATCCAACTGCCTGGTTAACCATGTCCAGCCTTCCTCGGGTATATTCCCCCAAAATGCAGTGATGATCCGTCGTGTCGGAGCCATGACCTTTGTCGCATAGCTAAGGGAACATCTTCCAGCGGTCTAGATAGGATTTTCTCAAGGAAATGACGCTGGTATGCAGCATTTAGCCGATGTGGTAACATAGACAGGCCCAAGGGGACATACCACGCGATGGTGTTGTTGCATATCTTGCGAAATTAACGCCAGATGACGTTTATTGTGCTATATTTTTTACTTGTTTTATTATAGGTAAAAACACACACACACAAGAGGATTTGCGCGAATTTCTATACGCCCTATATATTTTAGCTAGTAAATAGTCGCATAAATAGGGCTGTAAAAATTCAATACATCTACATTTACATTGACATTAAAAACTGTTTAGCCTTATTTGTATCACGTTTTTAAAGCATAGCCAAAAAAACCGGTAGCTATTTTTTCAAATAAATCTCAATAAAACTAATTGATTTGAAAAGATACCAAATTAACTTAGTTAACTAGATAATATGAACTAATTTGGTATCTACATTTTCAAGAAAAGGAATTTAAAGTGTAACAAATTAATCTCGGTTTGGAAGATGGAGTGAAACTGGATTTTTTGAGTTTTAAAGAAATGTACAAGTATTTAACAATCTCATTCTAATCAAGTGTTCGTATGATTACTAAAATAATTCACAATTGGCTATTCAATCGTAATTAATAATCATATAATTATATCTATAGCAGCAATATATAGTTTTTCTGTGAATTTATTAAAAATAACATGCTTGTAAATTTAAGCATTAATAAAGAGCTTGTTTTAGTAATATAGGACTTCAATAATATGTTTAAATATTTAAATCAAATAAATCATGTTGTCTGACAGGCTTGTTAGATTTTGGCACTTGGTTCCTTTTTGTCTATCAAGATAAAAAATAATGCCTGCGGTATATTGTGTGTCGATTTTTCGTGTTTACCGTTCAAACCAACAGTTTTTTTTCGTCGCCGGCGCCCGTTCATCGCTAAACCAATAAACATGGGTTGTTTTCCAAGAGTTCCCTTTTAACTGAAACCATCACCACAGCCGAATTTTCATGCCAACACTCTCTTTGCAAGCTTTTTAGATTTTTTAAATTGTGTTCTAGGATAAAAAGACTAGTGAAATAAACGAGTCTGTATGTTTAATTATCCAGGCCCAGTTTGTAAAACAACCCAGGGCTGGGTTTCTTATATTACTTTAATCTATTATTTTTAGGTAAAGGATGTCCAAAATTGGTTGTTTTAAAGTGAGTAACTTCGGGCATATTCAACGTTGTAAAATAAATATAAAGAGGTTAGTATAATAATAATATAATAATATTTAGCACCGCGTCTTACTACCCGTTCGGGTTATACGCTTAAGTACTAATTACGCTAATGGATTAGGAATTGGGAGGGTTGAATTTAGAGGAAATGAACCCGCATTTGCGTGGAGGGAGAGTGGAAAACCATTTAGGAAAAACCACCCCCAGTTCACCCGACCAAGATTCGAACTTCGATCTCCCCGTCCTCGGCGGTCAAGCTCAACACGACTAGCGCGTTAGCCAACTACGCCATCGAGGCGGGTAAGAGGTTAGTAGAAGTCCCTTAAAGTCGAGAAACATTTTTATGTTCGTAATATTAATATTAAGGTGAATTATTGGTATTTTGAATTATAAGAGACATCTGAAGCCGAAAACATTTCGATGGGGGGGTGGGGAATCTTAGTTCAAAAAATTTTCTACATAATCATTTATTAAAAACTTTTGTATTTTTAAAGATTTTTTTTTCTAGAGGTCAAAATTACTTAGAAGCCAAATAAATATGTTTAACACGAAACTTCATACGATTTAAACCTAACTAAACATAGACAACCCATAGTGTATTACTTTGTTTTTTTTCTTTAACTATAAATTACCGGGGTAGCGACTCGTTTGTGGTCAAAATAAAGTTTGCTATTG
>CABFWO010000483.1:147848-182722 GCA_902155825.1 Timema genevievae
TGTGTGTGTGTGTGTGTGTGTGTGTAAAGGCAACATCATATGACACATATTGAACTTGTTATGGCTGCTTAAGCAACCACAAAACCAGTTAAAATCCTTCCCTTAGAGCAGGGATGTGGAAACTTACTTACAGGAGGGCAAAAAAACATGCTTGGCAAATCAAAAACTTTTACTCGTTAATTTTTCTTCAATAATCATCTAAAAAGATGATGAACAAACATAATAGGCAGACATGAATAGGTTTAAATATATTGAGAATGTGGTTGTAGGAGAGTTGCGGCCGCACGAGTTATTATTATTATTATTATTATTATTATTATTAGCACCGCGTCTTACTACCCGTCCGGGTTACACGCACTTACGCTAATGTGTAATGGTAGGGTGATTGTGAGATGAAATGGAGGACCTACAGTTTAACGTGGGATCCGAACCACGGTGGTAGGGCTGGCATTCCACACATTCACAAGTTGTGATTGATACACGTCTTGTCAGAGGTGAAGGAAGTGTTTGGCAATCAGATAAATCTGTGCCGGGACCGAGGATTGAACCCCGGACCACCAGTCTTACCCCTATACCACCAGGTCACCTTGCCGCACGAGTTTTTTTACCTCTTAAGTGATAGGTGAATTGCGGCCCCACGTATTCAGAGCAACGCACGAATTGTGGCCCGGGTTGTTGACCTAAGCTAAGCTAACCTAACCTAACCTAACCTAACCTAACCTAACCTAACCTAACCTAACCTAACCTAACAAACCTTCGAATTTTGTCCAAAACCATTGAACGACAATAAATGAGGAAGTTTGTATATTACGGGGGATGTCGACATGAGACGATGATAATTTTTATCTGAAATTTAAGACGACATGATAGAAAGCACACTGCTAGTTAGGTGGAGGCAACTCGTACCTCTCTCGAGCGAGTGGAACGCAACTCGTACACGATTTAAAGATTAGGTCTCAACTCGCCTACATAGGTGAATATATAACAATCATACATATTTCAGTGGATTGGAATGTATTTAAGTTCGTTCAGGATATTTATATGATGGGGTGTGAGATGAGTGAAATTGTAAATAGACTTCCAGAATTTTTTTTTTATATGAGTTAAACTGTGAGGAGGTGATTCTTAAGAGAGCAGACAATGAGTTGATTTCTAAGATCACTTTTCCCAAGTTGCGTGGTTGAAAACTCTTGTTCACCTGAATTTGAGGATGCCATATATTTTTGAGCATAATCTACCCAGTATGTAAATGTTGATTTTGCCATGGTTTAGTAAAAATACAGTTTTGTTGTGTTTAAAAAGAGCCTGGCTTCATAACGCAACCCAGTTAATTATCTATCCCGCGGGCTGGATTGAAAACACCGGCGAGCAGTTTGCCCATCCATGCCTCAGAGGGATTTTATTTTTCATTGATGAAAATTTAAAAAAAAGTTATTTGTAATGTATTAAACCTTAAATATCCTGTATTTTATATTTAAATAATGTAATACATTTTATAATATGGCATAATTATAATTCTACAACACATGCATGCAGATAAGGGATTTCAGAAATAAACTGATTGTCGAAAGTATTTTGGTTCGTAAATGTTCGATAAGAAGTTTGTTTCCTTAATCACTTTCACGTGATGTAT
Source organism: Timema genevievae (assembly GCA_902155825.1). Classification (NCBI taxonomy): domain Eukaryota; kingdom Metazoa; phylum Arthropoda; class Insecta; order Phasmatodea; family Timematidae; genus Timema; species Timema genevievae. The sequence continues at coordinate 149,482 of CABFWO010000483.1, forward strand.
GCATGCACAATGCTGTTGAAATTAAATAAGATCATATTACAATATTGCTTTTTCACCAAACAAAATCAGTAATATATTGCACTAAAAAAAAATTAAACAACAAAACCAGCTATTTAAAGTTTAATACATTGCATACACTTTTTTTTCAAATGTCCATTTATGAAAAAGGAAAAAAAACTTCAAGGGAAGTATTTTAACTTGTTTATTGTTTGGCGATATGTATATCGTTTGTAAGTATTAAAATTATAAATATCGTGTTTATATACAGAGTGTTCCCGGATTAAACAGCAACACTTTAGAGAGTGGTAAGGGATCGAGAAACTAACTCAAAATTGAGTTAATTTTCGCTCCCTTTCAAATCAATTTAATTTTATGTTTATCTTAAAGTGTGTAGGATTTTATGATATTTTATTCAAATAAATATTGTCACCATATGTAAACTTTAAATTATCTTTCATTGTTCGCCTAATATGGATCCTTTGAATGTTGATCATACCGTTAGTAAATAATATGTTATCTATATATATAAAGCCTTATCAGCAAACTACTGCGAAATTTTCGCACATTTAACCTTCCCCCCTCCCCTAAAAAGATTTAGTCTTTTGTTTGGTTGTTGAAATTAAATAATCGGCGAAGTGTATACACAAAATAGCAAAGAGTTTATTTTCGGTAATTGATACAAAAATATTGTTAGATTTTTCTTTTAACTTAAATTTTAAACAAACAATGTGTTTTAACGTAAACTGAGTATTCTTAGTCAGAAGTCGGTAAAAAAAATCCTATCCACTGATACCATTCATCGCTGTAGGCTTCGTATTAGTTGAGAAAAAGGGATGTTGACAACATAAATAATATATAGGATTATTATCAGCCCCTTATAAATTTAGTTTTGAGTTTTATATTTTATGTGAAGTTCGCTTTTTGCCTTGACTAGAAAAATATACCAAATTTTTTGTAAAGTGCGTTTAATTTATTTTTTTGTCAAACAAAATTTATTAAATCAAATAAACTACTGAATACGATCAAATACATATATTTTTTTTTTGGTACGTTCAACTTCTTAGTTATTATATCCTCTAAACAGAAACGTATTCGTGATGGCTGTGATATATATATTAGGGGTGAGAGGATGTAGGTAAATTTTGCAATGTAAATTCCTCCCCTAACACATTCACCGCCCGGTAAACCCAAATCCCCCCCCTCCCCCTTGAACACATCCAACAACCCTCCAACCCTCCTATCTGGATTTTCGAGGGGACAGGTGAAGATTCCATCTTACACTGTCAGAAATAAATTAAATTGAACTAGTTCTAGACACATCCATGCGACTTTCAACGTATTATAATTTTGGCGTGGAGGGCCGACACTCGAAGGGAGGGGCCCTCTATAGAAACTTTATCACCTTGTTGCTGCTACTTGTGGAGTAGGCCCTTCCATTGGGAGGACGTAACAAAAAGAAATAGTTCTCCAAGTTTGATAGTTCTCCAAGTTTGAAAGGGTAAGAGATAGTCATTCACTTCCCTTCATTTGTCCTTTGTTTCTTGCTTACCCTTAAGCAGCCATATTAAATTAATTGACCTCTACTATCATCGTTCAGTACGCAGATCAAATGTAATTCTGATCTAGACTGTTTTAAGGTGGGAGTGTAACCAACGTGAATTAAGGCGAGTGTGTCAGTTTTTGTTTTTGGACAAAATATATAAAATATTGCTCCAGTATAAACACATTTAGAGTTTAATTTTCATCACATTGTGATATCAATAGTTGTTGAATATCTCTCATGAGAATAGAGGCATTAGATGACTAACTTTTTAAATTAAGAGAAAAAGTTGTCATTAAATTCCATGGCACCCTTAAGATATATTCAACAACTGTTGATATCGCCATATGAATACAATTAAAACTACGTTTATACTCAAACAAACCATGCAAAAATACAGCCGCAAAAAAAAAGAAGATAGTTACTTTACCATCCGTATTCTACTATAGCTTATTCCCTGTACACCTCATTATAAAGTGAGCTATCAGGGCTACAAAAAGCAAGTACTGAATTAGTCTTGCCTTGATTGACTATACTATGAGCCTATCTTATAAGCTATACCATAGTGAAACCAAGCAAAGTAAGCTCACTCGTAAAATTCGTGAAAATAAATAATATACACTATTACATAATTACTCCACCAAAGAGTATAACAATCAATTTCTTATTTCAAAGTAGGCCATAAAAAAAGAAATACATATTTGCTTATAGCTCAGAAACTATTCGTTTTATAAAAAAAAACTCGCTTTGGTTGTGGAAAATGTGCAAAATTTACCCAAAAACAAAAAAATCTAGCTCTATTTAAGATATAACCGATGGAGATACGACAAAAAGTAATAGGACCAAACTTGTGGATCTCGACAAATCCGTGGCTGATGGTGCAATCAGTTTTTTGATAGGTCTTACCGTTTAGACACAAGAGACCTCCAAAGAAAGGTCCGCACCGACTTTAAAGCTTCTCCGCCATTTTGAATTTTTTGGGGGGGGTTAAATTTAAATTTTTTAGCTTTTTGGAATTTTCCCGTCGGTTACAGGCTAGAAACTATAAGTTTGCCAAATTTCAAGTTTATAGCTCATCTGGAAGTGGGTAAAGATTAATGTCAGTGAGTGAGTGAGTCAGCCATGTGGCTTTATAGTAGTATAAAATATTCCAGATTAAAATTTTTTAATTTTAACAGTTTTAAAACTTTAGAATGCTAAGTAATTTCGTATCTGAAATAGTTGTGTAGATATGATAAAAAAAAAATTATTCTGCTTATGTAAAATACTCTCAAATTAATTTTCATGATGAAATAAAAATTGCCATTTAGTTTGTAATGTTAAACAGTGTCTAAATACAAAATTTAATCCAAAATGGTTTGGACGTATTTTGAGAAAATCGATTTTATCTCCTTTGTCATTCAGGGTTGGATATCTAATTACAAAAACCCTTGCTGGGGGTGGGGACCTTTTGAAAACCCTAACCAAGTTTTAGGATGATCGGGAAAATTGTTTCGGCTATAGTTGGAGATACAGACAGACGACATCGCGAAAACCAATTTTTCTGTTACAGGGGGTCATGAAACGTTAACATTTATCAACATCTCGACTTAGATTTTTTGACGATCACAATTTTTTTATGATCACAATATTTTTATCTTAGAGAGAAAGAAAGTCGAGAGAAAGTAAAAACATAGAGGGTACCCGTGAATATATCTTAGGAATTTGACAGAAATAAACTTTTATAAAATACAAACTTTTTTTTCCTTTCAACATTGATAACGGTTTACCGTGTGTTATTTTAAAGGAAGGCTAGCAATAATAATACATAAAGTGCCAACAATAGATAACATGACTTGACGTATGAATACTTCAAAAGTAGATCTAGGTAGCTTTGTTAGTTGTCAGAATACATAGTTATGTACGACACACGTTTGGGAAATTTAAAAATCTCCCACAAAGTCCCCCAATCAAGAGGAATGAAATATCAGGTGCCAACTTTACAAAGGTAAAGTTCCCCTGTTAAATGTCATAAACCAGAGTAGAGCTTCATCAGGTCTACAATAAGGTTGCCTCTAGCACTAACACAACAGATGTACCGAGAACTTCACCATTCATCATATAATTACGAAAGTTTGCGGGGAGGGCGGGGGTTGTTTTAAGGAAATGGGAAGTTGTTTTCCATTCATTATAAGGTGACTTTTGAAACAAGGTAAACAGCGGGAAGTTGACTGTCAGTTTTTTTCCCCCCCATTTGATTTTGTTTTGTCACTAGTTAGAAAGTTGATCTCGTTAATAAGGGGTGTTCGTTGTCAAAGAAGCCGGCTGTTTGATGGAGATACCTCAAGGTTTATTTCCAAGGGGGGATGATTATAAGAATCTGCTCTTTGTGTGAAAGTTTATTTTACTTCTCAAGCAAGATTATATTACTAGTGGAAGTGTGCTGTCCTAGATAAAGTGCTATTTGTGTGTGCTGCGTTTTATATAAAACTTATAACGGCAAAGTTGGCGTGGAGGTAGTCCCTGTTGAACTGAACAGGCATAATGTATTATTATTATTATTAGCACCGCGTCTTACTACCCGTTCGGGTTATACGCACTTACGCTAATGTGCAATTGTAGGGTGATTGTGAGATAAAATGGAGGACCTACAGTTTAACGTGGAATCCGAACCACGGTGGAGGCCTGGCATTCCTCACATTCACAAGTTGTGATTAATACACATCTTGTCAGAGGTGAAGGAAGGGTTTGGCATTCAGATAAATCTGTGCCGGAACCGAGGATTGAACCCCGGACCCCCAGCACAGAAGTCTGACACCTTACCCCTAGACCACCAGGTCACCTAACAGGCATAATGGAGCTCAAATTTTGCCGGCTATATTACTCATTTTTATTTCATATTTCATAAAGGCTAATGCATTGGTAATTTGATATCTAAGAAATGTATGTGTAAAAACTCGTATGGACAGAGTCAGTAACGAATGGGTGCTGAAGGAGTGTGGTTTGAAAGGGAATCCATTAGGTGAATGTGAAAGAAGTGTCTTACGTTGGTTTAAGATTTTTGGGAGAATGAGTGTGGATCGAGGGACGAAGCAAATATATGAAGGTAGAGTGTGTGGATCAAAAGAAAGATGTAGGCAATGTTAAACATGTCTAAATGTTCTAGACGAATGTGTGAAAAAGAGAAACATTAATAGTTTTAATAATAAAAGAGCATGTATGACTCGGTGTATGGATGTTGTTGAAGAGAAGGGAAGTATCCAAGGCTAGGGAAGTGTGGAGAAAGTTAGTGAGCTTGGGTTAAGTAAGGAATTGTTTTGAGCTATATGCATAGTTTCTTGCCTACCTCGTAAGAAAACGGCGTGATTAGGTATGTATATATTTTTTTAATGCATTTTTAGTAAAATATGCCACCATTCATTCTTTCTTATAAAGTTAAAAATTTTTGCACAAGGTGCAGGAAGTCTGAAAACGCATTGTACAGAAAAAATAATAATTTAATGTTGAATTAAACAAATCAATTTAACTATAATAATTTAATTATTTTCAAACATTTAAATTTTAATATTAACTTTTGAAAACAATGGGAAGTAGACACAAAAATGAAATAATAAGAACGTTAGGAGATACGATCCTAAGGAAGAGCGGTACCACAAGGGGCAAAGAAACAAAACAAACAAAATAATCCACACCTTCATGAAATCAATTACGTACTAGGTGGCTTGGTGGTCTAAGGGTAAGGTGTCAGACTTCTGTGCTGGGGGTCTGGGGTTCAATCCTCGGTCCCGGCACAGATTTATCTGATTGCCAAACCCTTCCTTCACCTCTGACTAGACGTGTATTAATCACAACTTGTGAATGTGTGGAATGCTAGGCCTACCACCGTGGTTCGGATCCCACGTTAAACTGTAGGTCCTCCATTTCATCTCACACTCACCCTAGCACTACACATTAGCGTTAAGTGTGTACAACTCGAACGGGTAGTAAGAAGCGGTGCTAATATTAATAATAAGAATATTATTATTATTACTTTGTAGTTATAACTGTAAAACAAATTATAAACTATGTTATACATTCATGCATAAAAAATTTAAATTAACTTTTTTTTTACAATCTAATATTTTTTGTACCTTAAATTGAATTTGTAGAACAAATCCAACTAGTTTACTAGGTCCTACATGGTCATATTTGTTAATCAAGGTCTGGTAGAATACGTCAAAATTATAATTAAATTACGTTCGTATGCAAGTCCAGCTCATATTAATACAATGAGATTAATGTTCTAGTGTAAAGCTTTCGCACACCCAGAGTAATCATTTTCCAGTCACAAAGCAAACATTAATTTAAATAACATGAAACTAAGCTGAAAACTTAGTTCACTTTGTCCCTATAGGTAGAGCCCCGTAAAAATGGTGATACGCGATAAAGCGAAAAGTGCCATACAAAGATGGAATCAGGTACTTTTTCCTTTGATAGTTTTTAGATATGAATAACAATGTTTTTGAAAAGCGAAATAAAATGGAAATCCTCCTCTAAAACGAAATAACACCGCTTTAAAAAAAATCTTTAAATAAACACGAAATTAAGAATAAATTAGGCATACATTTTGACCATGTTTTAATTTGATTAGTATTGTGTTCTAGTGTAGGCTAACTTTAGGCTACAAAATTTTGAAATATGTAAACAAACTTGACAAAGAATTTTAAAGTAAATATATAAGGTTTCAATAATAAATCGTAATTTTGTATACACTGTCTCAATGTGTAAATATTACTTAAACACCTCAGGGAACATGTAATTTTGAATAAACACAAAATAACACTGAAAAGTGAGATTTAAAAAACGAAATTTAGTTAAAAATAAAACCATTTTTACGGAGCTCTACCTATAGGGTTCACAGTTTGCGTAAGTTTTCATTTTATAAGTACGTTAAGTTACTCACATGTTGATAAATATATCAGTCAGGTTGGTAAGTCAACAAACTGCTACTAACAGACATAGGTGTTTTTTAAATAATAAAAAAGCCTCATCAGTTGTTAAATGCTTGGAGGTGTATCTCTCTTACAATACACCTATTTGCCGGTGAAGAGGGGGTTGCAGTTTGAATCCCAGCCGGTTGTTTTATTTATTTGAGGTATTTAACGTACACTTTCTGAACCGACTAATTATATAAGCACATGAGAATTTCTATGAGCGAGAGTGAAAGGGCCTACCAATTTTTCTGAAAAAGGTATTTTTCACATACCTTCTAGGGTTCTTTTACATGACATACTCAAAATCATTATACCGACGGCTTCCCCTCCAAAGGAAGTTGTGCTACGGATTTTTATCGCTCAATAAAAATCCATCGACTCCAGCTGGTTTAGAACCCATGATCATCGGGTAATGAGGCAAGCACTTTACCCCAAGGCCACCGAGGTCAACCCGACCGTGTGTAATAAGGCTGTTTTCTTAAGTGGTTTTCCATTCTCCTTCTAATATTATTCATAAATTTAAAAAAAAACTCTTTTCTAAGTACCACGTTTTAATATTTGTTCGGGTTATGCGCTTATGTACTAATTACGCTAATGGTTTTAGGGATTATGAAAGTTATATTTAGAGGAAGTGTACGCGCATTTGCATGGGGGAAGAGTGGAAAACCTTTTTTGGAAAATCCACGCTCAGTACACCCGATATAAATCCACTCGTTTGTTCAAAATGATATATATATTTATATATACATACATATACACACACACGTATGAAAGCAGCCCATTCTTGAATTTAACCTCTGCTGTATATTACTTTATAATTTATTTTATCCTTTCAACGAGTGATGTACAAACCAAACTAACCCCAACCACGTCACGGTAGTTAAAAATAATTACACAAGAGGGCGAACCTAAAAAGGAAAAAATATAAATAACTCCCACGTTTTATCGCGGTTATCTTCACCGCGTTTTGGTGTTGGAAATCACGGTAATTTATCTCCCGACGTAGTATCGCAGTAGTAGCATTGCGACGGAAGAGGATCGATGGGGGAACTAATCTCGACTCTGAAGTATTTATAAGCAGAATTGTTGGATTAATAACTAATTGAATTGGCTTCATAGCCGAATTATGAAAAATTGAATTGTTTTCAAAAAAGGATATAGCAAATTCGTTCCAAAATTTATATCTGAGGAGTATTTCATATGAGCCTAACTATCAAGGATAGGGAGGTATGGAGAAAGTTAGCGATGATAGATAAGTATGGAGAAAGTTAGTGAGGATAAATAAGTATGGAGAAAGTTAGTGAGGATAGATAAGTATGGAGAAAGTTAGTGAGGATAGATAAGTATGAAGAAAGTTAGGGAGGATAGATAAGTATGAAGAAAGTTAGGGAGGATAGATAAGTATGGAGAAAGTTAGGGAGGATAGATAAGTATGAAGAAAGTTAGTGAGGATAGATAAGTATGGAGAAAGTTAGGGAGGATAGATAAGTATGGAGAAAGTTAGGGAGGATAGATAAGTATGGAGAAAGTTAGTGAGGATAGATAAGTATGGAGAAAGTTAGGGAGGATAGATAAGTATGGATAAAGTTAGGGAGGATAGATAAGTATGGAGAAAGTTAGTGAGGATAGATAAGTATGGAGAAAGTTAGGGAGGATAGATAAGTATGGATAAAGTTAGTGAGGATAGATAAGTACGGAGTTGTTTATTGCCTCCCCCGTAACGGAACGGCGTGATCAGGTATGCATGTGTTTGTTTGTGCACAAATGTGTGTACGTGCGTTCGAACGTACGCATGAACGACCTACGAGCGTACGCGTGAAAGAGCGTACGAACGTACGCGTGAAAGAGCGTACGAACGTACGCATGTTCAAACGTACGTGTCAACGTACTAACGTATTTATGTATTTATGCATCAAAATATTATATATGTTGTTTTTGAAGGAAAACACACTATGGAGTAGTTTACTTATAACAGAATTATTAAGATAATGTTGTTCCTCCGTGGTCAAAATTCATGGACCCAGATCCAGAGGTCCCGGGTTTGATCCCTGGTGCTCTGCGAAGCAGTTGGTCTAGAACGGGGTCGAACTTAGCCTCGTGATGACAGATAAGGAGGTGCAAGAATAAAAAAAACTTATACTAACGGTTGGAGGGCTCGTGCCGACAAACATGACACCCTCTATCCGCCAATATTGGCACTATCGTCGCTAACGTTGGCGGCCGCTCGGTCGGTATAGCTCAATGGCGGGCTCACGTCATGGAGTTGTTTTTTTTAGGCATTGTGTAAGATAACATAAAATGGTGTCGTATCATTCATTTTTTTTAAATCGTAATAAGTTTACGTAATCTCACAGTAAAAAGATTTCGTGAAACGAAACAACTACGATTATAGCAATTCCAGTCAAAAAAAAATAACTAAAAATAAAGAGGGATGATTGAACTTTGAATAAAAATGAATGGAAAAAAAAGTAAAAGGATTGTGTCACTTCCCTTGTTGAATGAAATAATAATAATAGTAATAAAAAAAGGGGCCGTCTGAAAACGCCTCGAAACTCTATTTCCCAATAATTGAAGTGTCCACAATATTCCCCTTTGAGGCGAAGGAGATGAAGAAAAGGAGGAGAGTATCGGAAACCTCGCGTCGATGTTGTGACTTACGGGACATCGGCCTCCTTGACGACGCTTGGGCCTTACAGAGACTGTACACACACTTCCCGATAAAAATATAGGTTATTTTAAGAAGAGACTATTTTTTTAAAAAGACACGTGGATATAAACTTGTAGTTGGATTTTAGGAGAAAGAAGCTTTTACAACATATCCACTTTTTTTTTTTTTACAATGACAACATTTCACGGCAATTTCAGGATAGGAGAACGCATCATTAACACAATAAAATATTCAGATGATCTAGCATTGCTGGCCAGAAATAAAGAAGAGTTGCAGGAAATGATGGACCTAATAGTAGAGATAAAAGGAAGATATGGCATGGAGATCAACATTGAGAAGTCTAAAAGTGATGGGGATTTCAAAAGTATGAGACATATTGAAAATCAAAATTGGAAAATCAAGAGTTGGGAAACATAGAGAAGTTCAAGTACCTGGAAAGTCTGCTGACAAAAGATGCCCACTTCACCAGAGAGATCAGGTCCTGGATCCCCATGGCCAAGGAAGCTTTCAACAAGAAGAGGTCACTGCTGATGAGCAAGTTGAGTTTGGAACTGAGGAAGAAACTGATGAAATGACACAATTGGATCATCGCACTGTATGGATCAGAAATGTTGACTCTTGGAGAATATGGAAAAGAAATACTTTGAGATCTTTTAAATGTGGTGCTGGAGAAAACTTGAGAAGATCAGATGGAAAGACAGGGTGACAAATGAATAATTCTTAAGATGAGTGGGTGAGAAAAGAACCATTTTGGATGTGATTCTTCTGTGCAAAGCAAACTGGATCTTAGGAGGAACTGTCGTCTGCGTGAGGTCATAGAAGGAAAGGTTGAGGGGCAAAGGAGCTTAGGAAGGAGGAGGATTCAAATACTAGATGACCTGAAGAAAAGAAGATCATTCTGGGAGCTGAAGGTGGCGGCAAAGGACAGGGTACATTGGCGGTCTAAGTTCACTGACAAAAGGAACGGAACTGATGTAAGACAGAACACCTAATTTAAATTAGTGTTAATCTATAGTTTTTCTTAGCACCACGTCTTACTACCCGTTCGGTTATACACTTATGTAATAATTATGCTAATAGTATTAGAGACTATAAAGGTCATATTTAGAGGAAATGTACCCACTGTTCACCAAAGACCATAAAAGTCAACTTCCCATTTCACAGACCTCAACTTATATGTTTCTCTCTTTTGGCCCATAGATACCCTTAATTTTAGGGTTAGTTATATAATTCAAACAACTCCTCAGGGAACCTTATGAAAATCATAGATACCAAGTTTTAGCCCAATTGGTAAATACTTTCGGCTCTGGGAGGACAGACAGACAGACAAACATAACATACATAACATACATAACATACACACACACATACGTACGTACAGACGACATCACAAAAACCACACTTTGTTTCAGAGGCTCGTGAAGCGTCTTCATTTATCAAAATCTTTAGTTATATTATTTTGACGATCACAATATTCACTCTCCGAAGAATCGAGAGAAATCAAACCGTTACTAAATACACACATTCATAATTCAAGTAATGAGATTTGTAAGCTATCATTATTATTAATACCCATAAAAATCACTAAAAATACAGTAAAATATTATCGATGACTGCAAAAACGTATGTTTGTATTTTCTAAAAGCCCCTTCTTAATAAAATTGGACTCTAGAAGAATAAACCGATTATTACAGAGTTTTAGAGAGGGGGGGGGTTATCTTCAAGACAGAGTAGCTTAAAAAACATTCTAACAAACACGCCAAGCATCCAACACCACAATAAAGTGATTGGGTTTTTTTCGCACCACGTATTAGTTCATAACCACGCTATTAGCATTTAATTACACTAATGGAACAGATTTTCTAAAGATATAGCTTAAAAATAAATGTACCTTCACTTGCGAGGAGACGGAAACAATTTAATTTAAGGTGACCTCGTTGGTCTTGGGGTGAAGTTTTCGCCTCAGGACCCGGTGTTCGTGGGTTCAAATCCAGCCGGAGTCTACGGATTTCTCCTTGAGCGATAACAATCCGTAGCACAACTTCCTTCGGAGGGGAAGTAAAGCCGTCGGTCCCATGTCGATTGTGGACATGTAAAAGAATACCTGGAAGGTATGTGGAAATACCTTTCCCGGCAAGATGATCGGTATGCCTTTTCGCTCTCGCTAGTATAAACTCTCTTGTGTTCACATCGGTTCATAAAGTTCACGTTAAAATACCTCAAAAAAATGTAATCCACGAAAAACTATTCTCGGTACACCCAGCCGGGATTCGAGCCCCGGTCTCCCCCGTCACCCGAAAACCAGGCTATGCTAGGGTGGGCAACTTACCCCAATATATTGATAAATTCATTTGATACGTCGCAAGGTATGAATCGAAAGTCACGATACATCGATCCAAATTAATTATATCGATTTATTTGCGATATATTTAATATCACAGGTCTGGGCGAACTCTAAATGTGGTGTTAAGATGGCTACTGTTTTTTAAATACTATACTAATCCTTCGCCACTTTTCACTTTGTAAAGTTTTATTTGGCTTTTTGAAAATGGAAGAAAGGTTTAGTAAAAATAGGGGTGGGGGGACTAGATTGCGTTAAAAAAATAGTGAAAAAAAGTTAAATTAATTTTGATTCGAAAGCATTTAAGGCCTAGTCCGATATATTAAATATATTTATAAATAGATAGATATATATGCGATACTAAAATACTCATATTAATACATCTTTTTTTTTTAGTAAATAAAGCGATAGGTATATTTCTCTTTAGCTATATAGTTACTATCCTTAAGATTAGACGAGCTTGAGGTTTAGTCTGCGTGCTCACCGATGTGGTGGCCATAGTGACTGCTAGTTCCTACTTGACACTACTTTTTTTTACACCCTCTTCCCATGAGCATACTTGTGCCAGAACGTTTGTGTGTGTGTGTGTGTGTGTGTGTGTGTGTGTGTGTGTGTGTGTGTGTGTGTGTGTGCCACGAACTAAGCCAGCCCAGACCCCGCCAGGGAAATACTTACAGAGAAGAATTCCTTCGTTACCCGCCTACAAGGGTTTGGCGGACCCACAAGATGAAGAATAGAAAAGTGTTTTAGAAAAGATGGGCGGGGATATGGGAGGCCATAAAAATCAATCGCACGCACGCACGGAGAGAGACCAATCCCAAGGAGGCGACTATGTGCCCGACACAACATATTGGGAAAAAAAGGGGGGGTGGGGAGATAGTTCACATATGTATGCTTCACGTGTGTTGACAGAGGCAGAAGGAAAATATTTCTCGGTGGAGGAGACAAATATCGCATGAATTTAACAGTGAATAAACGCGGTTCGGTTAGCCGCAAGGTCTAACGCGCTACTCTCACAGTAGACTAGACTGCCTATGACGATCGAGGTTCGAATCTTGGTCGGGTCTAATGAGGGTGGTTTTCCCTTAATGATTTTCCACCCTCCCTCCACGCATATGCTATAAATATACCCTTCAGCGCCCCTAAAACCATTAGAGAACATAAGCGACTAGCCCTAACAGGTAGTCAGTCACACGCGGCGCTTTAAAGAATTTAATAAAACTTAGAATAATCACCTGATAAAATATTTTGATAATTTTGTTAAATGAGTGTTTTGTGTATTTTCCCCAAAGAGTAAAAGTTTTTAAGAATCAAATAACCAAAGCCATTATATTTGTTTTAGTTCGGATTTAGCCGCGTCTAGATATCTTCTTTAAATTTAAAAATGACACCTGGACACGGGAATCGAACCCGGGACCTTTGGCTTAGGAAACAAAAAATATTCAACAAATTTCTTTCAAGTTAAAATAAAACAAACTAAAAGATGTTAAAGGACGAAAAGTCAATGACGTCATCTGACTATTATAAAATACAGTAGTTTTTCTTTAGTTATTTAAAAAAAATACGCCACTAAAAATATTTAATATATAGGGTCTAGATTTAAAATGGCCATATATAGTATTCTCCACAGTTTTTTTCAGATGGGAGGTGGGGGAATCAAAATGTGAATTTTTCACACACAAAATTTTTGCCTTAGACCGGCCATGGGTATGTGATGCGAACGCTCCTAACGGTCAAAACCAGAAAGCTAATATTATTTTGTGAACATTTAGAATTTTAATATAATATCTGTGTTACGTAACACTGTGATACACCCCCTTTTCCCCCTCCCCGTGTACTACCATATATACATTAATATTCTCCACTTCTCAACAGCGTTACGTGCTTTATGGATGACCCTCCTATACGAGTGTTAGGGCCTAAATATGCATATAAACCGGACAGGTAATAAGGGCTGGAGTACGGCGGGAGGGGGGAATGATATCCATTCGAAAATGGAAGGAAAAAAATTAATAATAATGCGCCCTCCTTTCTGTAAACTGCGCCTGAGTAGACAGGACAGAACAATACTGCTCATTATTTTACATCCCGGAGCATAAAGAACCGGATAATAATATTTTTATTTTTTAAAAAAAATCCCCCATTTTAATGAAACAAGACCTTATTTCATATCAAGCTCAAAAACGTCCTATCCGCACCAATGGCCTAGTGGTTTACGGTATTAGACTCGCTTTGCACTTGGCTACCACTGACAAGGGAAGTCAGGGTACGAATCCCTGTTGGGTAAACTGGCGCTTGAATTTCCATAAAATATGTTTTGAAACTGTCAATTCTCTCTTTCTATGCTAATATAACATATTGCTATTACTCGTACGTTACACACACAATAGGACACGTACATACATATTTAGCACAGTTCTAAGCATTTATGTTTTATATATATATATATATATATATATATATATATATAAACACAGTGAAGTATATTAGACTACTTGTACTCTTTTACAATTGCACACTTGGTCACTTAGACACTTGCATATTTTTAATAAACCCTTAATTTACACTTGGACACTTAATAACTTAGGCACATTCACACTTTTACACATGGACAATTGCACACTTTTACACATGGACAATTGCACACTTTTACACCTGGACAATTGCACACTTTTACACCTGGACAATTGCACACTTTTACACCTGGACAATTGCACACTTTTACACATGGACAATTGCACACTTGGTAACTTGCACAATTGCACACATGTACTCCTGGTAACTTGCACAATTGCACACATGTACTCTAGCACAATTGCACACATGTACTCTAGCACAATTGCACACATGTACTCTAGCACAATTGCACACATGTACTCTTGCACAATTGCACACATGTACTCTTGCACAATTGCACACATGTACTCTTGCACAATTGCACACTTGTACTCTTGCACAATTGCACACTTGTACACTTGCACAATTGCACACTTGTACACTTGCACAATTGCACACTTGCACACTTGTACTCTTGCACAATTGCACACTTGACACTTAGACATATGGAACCCTTGCATAATTCCAAATTTAATCACTTTCATATTTTCACCCTTGCACACATGCACATTAACCAAACAATAAAAATGAAATATTTGTTTAGCTAAAGGAGAGTATTGGACTCGTACATTTGCACCCATCTCGAAACCTTTTCGAATCTTACTCGCATCCTAGGTGAACCCCGCTCGAACACTTCATGTAGGTTTAATGCACACTTCATGCACCCTTCATGCACCCTTAATGATCCCTAAATGCACTTTTAATACACCCTTAATTTTAACTTGCACAGTTAAGCATTTGGGCACTTAGACATTTGTGCACTTTGATGCTTGGGCACTTGGACACATTCACACTTTTACACATGGACAATTGCAGAACATATCTTGAGCCACTTGTATTGAAGCATATTTTTCAGTCAAAACTCTGTACACAACGATCATGGGGACATTGCTACAGCTATTGCATGTTAACTGAAAAAAGTGCTGAACAAGATATACTGGGTATAAAACTTTGTGTCAAATTTCAGCTATGCTCTGTGGTAATAAATATTCCATAGATGGGATTGAGGAGGATTTAACGGCCAACGATCTTCCCCACTTCACAAGTACTTTCCGATCACATCAGTTGATGTAGAACGCAGCTTTTCGAGGCATAAAAACTTGTTGGCAGATAACCGTAGATCCTTCACTTTCGACAACCTAAGAATGACATTTTGTAGTCCAGTGCAACTCAGACTAAGGTGAATTGAAAGAACATATATTAGTTTGTGCCTATTTTCTGAAGAATTTTTCTAAACATTCATTATAAGATTTTTTTAAATTTATGATGCATTTTCTTAAGTTTAAGGTCATTTAATAGAGTGAACTTTTAGCATTTTAAAGTTGCATATTTTAATATATTTTTTACGTCATCAACATCTGGGTTCTAGTTTTAACCCTTAAAGCTCGTGAACTCTAATGATATTAAATCATTAAATCACTATTAATAAACTTATTAAAATTGTGCTATAATATGGTGATGTTCGAATGAACTTAACACGGACAATAATAATAATTATGTATGTTCCAGTTGAAATATGAAAATCAATGAACGACATTGTACAGTGCATACTAAATTATTATCAAGAACAATGGCATCGATGATTATCATAAAAGTAGCGCGCAATTTAACAATCAGCTCATGGTGGCCATAATAATGAATTACTTACTACTGTGATACGAATGGTTGGTCAAACCCTAGAATAATTAATATCGCGCTAAGTGATTCAACACGAGTTTGTGAAATATTTCTGTGAACCAAACCACAAGTTTGCATTTAGATTCGCATAGGGTAAACCGGGGTCGTTTAGAGCATGCTATTCATTCCTATGACCAAATGGTCGATCAGGCCTGAACCTGAACCTGAATTTCATATAAAAAAAAACTGACAGCTAGAGCAGTTACCTAATATACTTTAACGTATTTTTTTAACTTATATTATGCTATTTTTAGCTGTCACTTTAAACAAATATTATCAATACCTACAAAAATAGAACGAATAACAGAATTTTTTATATCAATGTTAACCATAATAGAAAAAAGTGTATTTTCTAAAAGGCATTTCTTATGAATATTGGACTATAAAATTACCATGGTTCGATTTCTACAATAAATAATATTCAGAGCTCTATACTTACTAAAAAAATCACTTTTCTAATAAACATGTTTAATGCCGCTACTTATTTCCATCAAGGCTATCCGTACTTAGGTACACTAACTGTATAGGGATAAGGAAGGTAGAAATTAGATAATATACACTTGCATTTTCGTGGAGGAGGAATGAGAACTATTTTTTTTAATACCACACCCTCGGTACAACAGGCTGGGATTCAAAACCCAACCTTGCACAACATCACCAAACCAAACTAGACGGACTTTACGTTTAGTCTAAGCGCCCACCGATTGAATTCAACAATATAAATACTAAATCGTTATATATATTATAATTCTTATGATTCAAAAAATGTTTTTATATACATACATATATATCTTCATGGTGCCAGTCCACAAGCTATCTATGGCTCCTCGTTTGTCCTCATGGGGCTGAGTTTGACCCCCGTTCCAGACCAACTACTTTTATCGAACCCGGGACCATTAGATGTGTAGCCAGGAACTCTGACCACTAGACCATAGAGGTGATATATAGAGGCACTTGACATCTCAGGTTACTGACACTCTTTTCTCATTCTGGCTTCCCGTGTAAATGAATGAAATACACTTAACACTAAATTAGGATTCTGAAGCATCTCTATTTTCCTACTTAGGTTTTACTTCAATTAAAAATGTTAAAATATTTTCTAGAAATGTATAGTTGTAAAAGATTTTAAATTACATTACTTATTACTGGTTAATTATTTGAGTACACTAGATATCATCACTAAGGTCACTGCATGTCTACTATTGGGAAACAGCGTTGTCATTCTCTCGTTTCCGTGTTGTCAATCTCCCCTCAAATATAAGACAAGTTTCGCAACGCTGGTTAGTCGAGGTTGTCAGTAGCTCCTTCTTACCTCAGCACACCACCTTCAGACATAACTGAGAGCGAGGAGATTTGGCCAGTAGCTCCTTCTTACCCCAGCAACACCACCTTAAGACATAACTGAGAGCGAGGAGATTTGGTGACAGTTAACTGAGAGAGCGAAGATAAAGCTTTTCTCCACAAGACTTGCAAATTCCACAGCGATGATATTGGATGAGCAATTTTTAGAAATATGAAAAAGATCAATTGGATTTCTTCAGACATTAATGTATTACTAATTTTCCAAGCAATGTCTAAATAAATGTTGTGACTTGAACTTTTGTTTAGTTATAATGTATTTAAAAATATGTCGTATTTAATTGCTTAATTTAAAGGATAGTATTGAGGAAATTTGCTGAGAGGAAGTGCACCTGCAAGCGTGGAGAAGGGATGGAAAAACAAAAAGTGATAGACAAAATTTGGTAAACCACCCAAATTCACCCGACCGAGATACAAACCCTATCCCCGTGCAATTAATTATCTAGCGAGAAAGACTCGTTAGACGCCCGATGTAGCTGACTTTTAAATCCAATAAGGGCCTCTCCCTAAAAGAAACTCTTTTAGTACCGATTTTAGTACAACTTTTCAAACGAAGTCTATAGTATGATTTTGGTAGGAAGAACAGTAGAAGTTAGTTACTATGGTTACTAAAACAATTTTAATATATTCATAAATTAAGTCATATTACCTGTAGCTGTCACTTTTGATTGATATTATCAATACCTATAAAATAACACAAATAATATGGTAAAATGTTATCAATGTTGGTCACAATTTAATATGTTTGAATTTTATCTACTGTTCTTCCAACCAAAATCAGTGTATAGTTGTTTATTCCTTCCTCCAAGTCTTACTATTTATCATAAGATATTACTCATTTAAATAATTAATAAGGTTACGTGTTAGGGGGATGAGGAAGGTGGGATTTAGAGGCAATGTAACTGGATTTGCAAGAAGATGGAGAAGTAAACCATTTTTTTAAACTATCTACAGTACATTCTAGACACAAAACCGGACCTACCCTTAGTCATAAACCCATACTATATGAGCGTGACACCTAAACCCGAACGTCCACCGAGTTTGGTTAAATTATTACGTAGATAAATCTAAACATGGCTCGGCGGAGAGCATTTGTGAATAATGGTAGTCAACTTCACTACAGCCGTACAGTGAGTACTTCCAAGTTCCGCTGTAGACAATCACTTTTTTTTTTTTTACTTGAAGTGTAACCATTCTAAAAAAAAGGTGGGTGGAATTTATCTCTCAACTTTGAATTAACGCGAGATTTATTGTTGTTTCGTTCCTCTAAACAATAGACTCCCCAACTACCGAAATAATACAACCCCACTCCCATCCCAGTTGAACGAGGAGTCACAAGTTTGGAAAGATGTGCTTTGTCTCAAACTTGGCAGCGATCAAGAGGAAAAGTTTGGGAATCGGGTGAAAATGAGTCCAATAAACGGGACTTCTCTTCCCGTTGTCACGTCTGTTGTTTATTCACGGGAATCACGCGGGTCCTTTGTCAGGAACAAATAATTGGTGACGTCATGCGCATAAAGGTCTCAATAAGATAAAAGGACGGCATTGTGAAAGTTTTCATCTATAAAAAGCCAGATCATTGAATCAAAGAAGTATGATATGTACAACATGGTTCGCTTATAATATTAATGTTAGATTGGAAACTAGGGAGGAAGGGATACAATCGGGGAAATGCATGGTACTACTCTTTCAGTAAGTTTTCATCTTACCTACTTCCAAGGAATGTAAAACTCAGAATATACAAAACAATTATTTTACCGGTTGTTCTCTATGGGTGTGAGACATTACCTTACATGACAAAGACAAATTTAGAGTGTTCGAAAACAAGGTGCTTAGGAAGGTATTTGGTACAAAAATTGATTAAGCTACTTAGGAGTGGAGGAGGCTACATAATTATTAGCTGCATACCCTGTGCTCATCACAAAATATATCTAAGGATAATTAATTTTCTCGTAGATTACGGTGGACAGGACATGTAAAGCGAATGGAAGGTTCTAGAACCTTGAACAGGGTAATGACTGGTGAAACCCAATGGGAAGAGACCAGTGGGAAGACCTAGACGTAGATGGGAAGATAGCATTAGAATGGACCTGAAAGAGATAAGGTGTAATGAGATGGACTGGATAGAACACGCTCAAGATAGGAATAGGGTGTAATGAGAGGGATTGGATAGAACTATCTCAAGATAGGAATAGGGTGTAATGAGTGGGATAGGATAGAACTTGCTCAAGATAGGAATAGGGTGTAATGAGGTAGACTGGATAGAACTAGCTCAAGATAGGAATAGGGTGTAACGAGGGGGATTGGATGGAACTAGCTCAAGATAGAGATAGGGTGTAGTGAGGTGGACTGGATGGAACTAGCTCAAGATAGGGATAGGGTGTAGTGAGGTGGACTGGATGGAACTAGCTCAAGATAGGGATAGGGTGTAATGAGGTAGACTGGATAGAACTAGCTCAAGATAGGAATAGGGTGTAATGAGTGGGATAGGATAGAACTAGCTCAAGATAGGAATAGGGTGTAATGAGTGGGATAGGATAGAACTTGCTCAAGATAGGAATAGGGTGTAATGAGGTAGACTGGATAGAAACTTGCTCAAGAAAGGGATAGGGTGTAGTGAGGTGGACTGGATAGAACTAGCTCAATATAGGAATAGGGTGTAATGAGGGGGACTGAATAGAACTAGCTCAATATAGGAATAGGGTGTAATGAGGGGGACTGGATAGAACTTGCTCAAGATAGGAATAGGGTGTAATGAGGGGGATTGGATAGAACTAGCTCAAGATAGGAATAGGGTGTAATGAGCGGGATTGGATGGAACTTGATCAAGATAGGAATAGGGTGTAATGAGGTAGACTGGATAGAACTAGCTCAAGATAGGAATAGGGTGTAATGAGAGGGATTGGATAGAACTATCTCAAGATAGGAATAGGGTGTAATGAGTGGGATAGGATAGAACTTGCTCAAGATAGGAATAGGGTGTAATGAGGTAGACTGGATAGAACTAGCTCAAGATAGGAATAGGGTGTAACGAGGGGGATTGGATGGAACTAGCTCAAGATAGGGATAGGGTGTAGTGAGGTGGACTGGATAGAACTAGCTCAAGATAGGAATAGGGTGTAATGAGGTAGACTGGATAGAACTATCTCAAGATAGGAATAGGGTGTAATGAGGGGGATAGGATAGAACTAGCTCAAGATAGGGATAGGGTGTAGTGAGGTGGACTGGATGGAACTAGCTCAAGATAGGGATAGGGTGTAGTGAGGTGTACTGGATGGAACTAGCTCAAGATAGGGATAGGGTGTAGTGAGGTGGACTGGATGGAACTAGCTCAAGATAGGGATAAAGTGTAATGAGGTGGACTGGGTAGAACTAGCTCAAGATAGGAATAGGGTGTAATGAGGTGGACTGGATAGAACTAGCTCAAGATATGGATAAAGTGTAATGAGGTGGACTGGGTAGAACTAGCTCAAGATAAGGAAAGGATGTAATAAGGTGGACTGGATAGAACTAGCTCAAGATAGGGATAAATTGTAATGAGGTGGACTGGATAGAACTAGTTCAAGATAGAGATTAATTTTAATGAGGTGGACTGGGTAGAACTAGCTCAAGATAGGAATAAGTGGCGTACTTTTGTAAGTGCTGCAATAAACTTTCGCTAATGCCATAGAGTAAATAGGGAACCTCATCATTTGTGACATTCTTACATTAAACCACCAAACGCTGTAGTCAAGTGAGTGGGAGAAGATAAACTAGATTCGCTGTTAGTGCTTTATCGTAAACTCCTTTGATCATATGTCTGGTGTTAGCGCCCCTAGAATAAATTAAATTGAAAACTTAAACTTAGGATTTTATTCGTTCCATTCATTAGAAAAAAAAATTCGTAAAAATATATAGAAATGTTTCTTAAAAGAGGTTAGCGTATGATTATAATACAATTACATTAAAACCTCCCATATCTCTAATATCTGAAAAGGCTAACAACATTTTTTGTTTATGTATTTTTTATTAGTAGCTGAACTGCAAAACAAAATATTACCTTGGTAAAACCTTTATTATTACACAAACCGAAAAATAAAGGTAGAAAAATTTCAGACTTTGTTAAGAAGAAATGATAAATTTAGTTTTGTTGTGTATTTAACTTTGTTTTAGTGAATAACCATTTCTTTAAATAATCTATGTACATTAAATACCCATATAAAAAAACACTTTTCTGTAACTAGGTAAATTAGGTAATTTTTTTTATTACCTTTTAACTCTTCGGAGAGATATTAATTTCAAAGCTGAAAATTTGCTTATCCAAAACGGGTTTAGGCCTCTTATTTCGGCTATAGGAGGTTTTACTGTATAAAAGCTTTTTATACCATCCTATATGCTTATGTTTGACTTTGTTTGGATAGTTAATTATGGTGTTCATATAAATTACTATTCTCACGCTTTATATTCATTCAAAGGGAAATGTGGGCAAAAGAAAACATAGGCAACGTCCTACGAATCCAGCCAAACCCAGTAATTTTTACTTTCTCTCTATCTTAGAGGTAGAGAAAGCATTGTGATTGTAAAAAAAAATTGAACTTGAGATTTTGATTAATATCGACGTTTCATGACCCCTCGAATCCAAAAAAGTTGTTTTTGAATTTCCGTCCTTCTGTCTGTGTCTGTACCTCCAACAAGATCCTAAACTATTTTACTGATCGGGCTAGAACTTGGTATCTAGGGTTTTCATAGGGTTGCCCCGAGGGATTTTTGGAATTCATTATCCAACCCTAAAATTAAGGGTAGTTTACTGAAGGGAGAAAAAAGTCGATTTTCTCAAAATCGGCTCAAACGATTTTGATTAAATTTAATTTCAAAACATTTATAAATATTCCAAACAATATGGCTACTCTCAATATTTCGGCAAAATGATTTAAAGGGCTTCAGTCTGATGGGTAAATTATCATTTTTTTTTCATAGCTTCGTAACTCTTAGGTAAAGTATTGCGACCGTAAAAAAAAATCTAGCTTGAAATGTTAATGAGTGTCAACGTCTCATGACCCCCCGAACCCTTATAAGTGGTATTTGCAATGCCGTCTACCTGTGTGTCTATTTGAACTTAAAATTAAGAGTATTTTAATAAAGGGCGAAAAGAGAAATATCTGTTCTCAAAATCGGCTGTAACGATTTTGATTAAAATTCGTATCTAGTCGTTGATTAAGATTATTTATAAACTGACTATTTTCATTTTCCCATGAAAATTATTTTTAGGCTATTTTACAGAAGCTGAAATTTTCGTATCTCCGCAACTATTTGAGATACTAAATAACTCATAATTGCAAAATTGTAGTACTATTAAAAATAAAAAACTTATATGAAATATATTTTTATAAAACCAATAGTTTGAGATATTGGCAAATAAGTATATTAATACAATTTTGTGAGCTTTAGTTGTAAAGAGATACTACTTAAGTTTTAATGCAATCATTTTCCAATGCCAGAGAGTAATTAAATATAAGTCTCTCAAAAAGTTATTGTTATTTTTCCTTAAACCTCTTAGGGGAAATGTTTGTACAACAATAATATATCGCCATTTTAGATTCAATAGTCAATATTTACATTTTTTATTGGTCAAAATTATTATAAATGAGGAATTTAATAGCAATGCGATGACATGAAGATGTGCAACACCTAATAAAATGTCGAAAATTTTAACCGGAAGTCGAAATTTTAATAGGATGTGTTGACCCTTTTGGACCCAATATTGATCTTTTTTTTATCGGTCCAAACATACAAATGAGGACAGTAATTCTTTAAAAATAAAATTTAAAACCGGGACTCAAAAAAGTTGTATATAAGTATAATGCAATGTTTGCTTGGGTTTACTAGTGTTTATTATTTCGTTTCACATATAATACGAGTTTTGAGTAAATATCTCCAGTTTTAAACAATAGAGCGAGAAAGTCCGTGCAGGGTTCTGTACCATTTATTTACCATACTTTTTTTTTTTAGTAATTATCACGACGCAATGGGTTGTAAATCTATCCTGGACATGTTTCATTCCAGGAAGCTACGACTGCAAAAACTATCCCTAATTTCATCCCTCTAATTAAATGGCATGTAAAAAAAAGCCTTCCCTTCCGTTTGTTTGCTGATATTTCATAACGCTTTATTTACAGAGGGGCGGTATAAGGGATGAAAAGGGGCGGATCAGCAAATACTCGGCCACTCGAAAACAATCAACATTTCAAAAGAATTAATTCCACTAAAATAATTTCACCACTAAATTAAATCAAACATGTCTGATAATTGTTACATTAGTGTGGATGGGTGCGAAATATTTTCCACTGAATAAATAATAAAGGGGTATTTCTAAACTTTGTGTTGTAAAATAAACTTATTACTTTAATAAATAAAAGTTTCTTTAAAGGTTTACTGGAAATTATAAATATATTTAATTATGTGTTTGATAGTTGCTATTATTAATTATCTATAATAACGAAAATGTGTGTTATTAAAACTGCAAAGCTAGATTAAAATAATATTACATTTTGTGTTTACAGTTATTATTTGGCAAATATTAGAAGCACGGTTCCATTTTGTTTCAGCCGAACATGACGTTTGAAAACTCGATATAACAACATCCAATAGATAAACATACTCTTATAATATGTATTAGTTATATTACAAACCAAACAAAACAAATTAGCTAAATGTATAAACTACACAAAAGTTATCATTATTTTACTGAAAATTATCAAAATGTATGATCGTTATATTTAAATAGTTCAATATAATAGACACTGAAGCTGGCAGGGTAGGCTCGGCGTCAGAAAACTCAACTGACAGGCTCATCTCTGATCCGGGAGGTAAGGGATTTGGTTCGAACTCCGTCCAGATGCGCTGAGGAATATTTTATGCGTTGTGACTATCTATGTGATATCTTTTTATCAAAGTATTTTTTTTAGCTTCGTATGTGGAGAAATTATTGTAATCATGGAAAAAATTTCGACCTAGAGATTATGAAGAGTATTGTCGCTGAATATTACCCTGAGCTCAAAAAATTAGGTCTTACAAATTACTTTCGTCTGTACTCATATCTTCCTGTCCCTCCGTATGTCCTGTGGCTAAGACTACGGCCAAATTGGTAAACTAAAGTTCTTTCGAAAGATTGATCTACTTAGAGGTTCAATGGTCTTTACCTCGAGACCAAAATGTGGGGAAATAAGAATTAGGCCCTACCAATCATTTAGCAGTAATATTTCGGACCCAGCCGTAGTACTAATTTGGCCTTATGACCCAACCAGAACATTTTCATTTCACTTTGCACAAACTTAGGATCGTGTTGTACCTTATATTAGGTTAGGCATGTTAAGACTGTATTCTTGTTGTGCCATAGGTTAGGTTAGGATTGTGTGATGTCATACTTTCAACCACCTGCTCCACCTTGGGAAAACATTTACATCCCTCCTTAGTGCAGCGCTACAACAGTCAGGGCCGAGCTAGAAGGTCCATGGAAACTTAAGAAAGGACTAGATTATTTGTTTATTTTTAAGAGAAAGTTTGGAAATAGTTTCCGTCACAGTCCGATCGAGTCCCAGGATGAACCAGACGATATTCCGTTAACATCCGAGGACAGACGCGACAGCATTTCAACATCTCCACGTCGTAAATGTGTGCCGCGACTGTTCAGAGTCTCCGGTTGCCATGGTAACGGTACAGGCTGGCGCGGCGTCACGTCGGTACGCCGGTCACGTGTTGGGATGGGTGTCGTCAGCAGCGTTACTCTAGAAATGAAAGGGTTGGGTGTTGACGTGAGAGCAAGTGCGAAATGGCAATTTACTCCACAAATTTCTTTTCTCTTTTTTTTTTGTCCCCCGCGTTACAAATACGCGGTTTGACTCCAGGTGGTGATATTATTTATGCAATTTTGCAATTTTTCACAGGTAGCGAGCGCGTTTACGTGATTCTTTACGGAAGTGTTTATTTCAAGTCGTTTCCCAATTTCAAGTTACGTTCTAAATTGTATGTAGAAGTAAATTAACGTACTCAAACAATTCAAAAGTCATATTACACAAGAGAATAAGTTGAACTTATTTTACTAAAGATAAAAGTGAATTTGTGTGAGGAAGCTATCATTTTTTTTTATAATATGATGTACTTCAGCAGTGGTTTTCAAAGAGGGTGCCCGGACACCTTAGACATCACTATCACCGTGATGTTTCCCTAAGAAATCCACGAAAGATAAGGGAGAATTATAATTAAACACACAGGCATTGTACAGAAAAAAAGGTCATAATTGATATTAATTTAGTGTTTCTAAAGTAAATATTTCATCACAAAAGCCGGGACCAACATAATTTTTTTTTTTTAAAAAGACACCAAAAATTCATGGCCGTAATCGAGCGGCCGCCGTCTGTTGGCGAATATTGTACCAACTTCTGAGGACATAGGTGTTCACCTCTGGTCATAATAAAGAACACTCCACGGCCGTTAATCTCAGTTTTCTAGACCGGGGCCACTACTTTTTCGTTCAAGTAGCTCTTCATGTTTGTCCTCACAAGGCTTAGTTGATCCGTCTCTAGACCCACTAATTCACAGAAAATAAAGTCTGAAAGTGATGTAGATCGAACCCGGGACTTCTGTATTTGTAGAACTTTGACCTCTAGAGCAAAAAGGCGGTTAAAGATTTAAAAAAAAGAGTGTAAAATTTAAAGTTATAATTATTTTTTTTACACTGCGTCTAAAACTAACCGTTCGGGCTATACGCTTAAGTACTAATTACGTTAATGATTTTAGGGATTAGTAAGGCTATATTTAAAGGAATTTTACCTGCATTTGCCCTCAGTACACCCGGCCCGAGATTCGAACCTCGATCTCCCCGTCATCGGCAGTCTAAGTCTACTGCGTGAGTAGCGCTAGACCACGCGGCCACAAAAACGGGGTGGTTGTGGTTTTAAACAACTCGATTTGTTCTATTAGGATGCTGCGATATACCTTGAGACATAGATATGTTCTAATACTTTATCGTCTATCGTTTCAGTTTTGTATCGAAATGACAAAATGAATATTTGAAACCACGTAGCACTCAAAATCAATAAACTATCACGGCCCCACACGTGTGACGTCACGACAACCAGCCAATGTGTGTACGTTCTCTAGTCTACAAAACGCGATGATCATGAATTATGTTCTGTATGCCTGTGAATTTTGACCCAATTTGAGTAAAACTAATATATATTTATATAGATTTAATAGCCAAAGCTATTATTTATACTTTTAGTGAGAATTACTCCATCTAGATATATTCTGAAAATTGAAAAATGACACCTGGACACGGGAATCTAACCCGGGACCTTTGGCTTAGTACGCCAATGCTCTACCCACTGAGCTCTGACCCTGGGCACGGGACGAATCCTGGATAGCTCAGTGGTTAGAGCATTGGCGTACTAAGCCGAAGGTCCCGGGTTCGATTCCCGTGTCCAGGTGTCATTTTTCAATTTTCAGAATATGATATTTATATAGATTTGTTTTTCCCTCGCAACCAATTTGGGTTATGCTCATTTTAAAATTACTCTCAAAGGATAGGGATGAGTAAGGGAAGATTTATAAAAAGTATGCTCGAATCTGCGAGGAGAAAGACTGGGAAACCATTTAGGAATAACACTCTAAATACACCCGGCCAGGATTCAAACTCCGATCTTACCCATCGACAATTTTTTTTTAAGAATCGCGTCTTACTACCTGTTAGGGCTATACGCATACTTACTAATTAAGCTAATGTGTTACGGATGAGTAAGGTTGATTTTAGAAGAAGTGTACACGCATTTTCATGGTGGGAGAATGGGAAACCGTTTAGGAAAAAAACCTTCAGTATAATCGAACGGGAATCGATCCCCGATCTCCCTGTCATCGTCAGTCTAGTCTATTGCGAGAGTGACGCCTTAGACCGTGCGGCCACCGAAGGAAGTACCGGGAGACTATATGACTAGTTAAGTCTGAAATATAATCTGCTTATGGGAAGGCCTATCACTAATGATCGGTGGTAGCGCCGTGTTAGGCTTTAGGCTCACAATAGACCGGAGAGCCGGTGACAGGTTTGTTAAGGTCCAAATATCAGCCTGGGTGCACCCGAGGATAATTTTTTCCAGACGTGATTTATCACTATGGTTTTACACACTAGTAGGGGTGCTCTTTATCTAAAAAAAACCCTCATATTCCCATCCCTTAAATAAAGTCGTTAATAACCACGATGTTAAAACGGCCAAACGTAAAACCACAGCAAAACAGCCCCCTATACGGCGTGCAATTTGTCATGTGGTGTTATAAGCCACCGTCAGTCTACCCATTAGTTCTCATGACCACCACTTAGAAGCGCTGTTATCAGGGAAAGAGCCACTTAATTTTACTCGTGGATGTTGGTTCCATATACACTGTCACAAAAAAAAAAATCATTTCCTTTCTAAAACTTTCACATGTGTCTGTAAAAAAAACCAACTAAGTGGTGACCTGTAGTAGGTAGGGTTGCTGCCCTCCCAAAATAGAATAAAAGATGGCGGCAAAAGGTCTCTGCCCCAATATTTTTTTTAATATATAATGTCAGGAGCTAAAGTACAATTTTTAAGTTTATGTAATTAAATTTCATTAAGGAACAGGATAGGAACAGAATGAACGCGAGTGAAATGACATTCCTGAGAAGCAGGATCGGTGTGATAAGATGTGACAGGATGAGGAATGAGAGAGTAAGAGGAATAGCAAAGGAAGAGAGAGGATAGAGAAGGAACGACTGAGGTGGTATGGACATGTGAGGAGAATGGAAAGAGAAAGGATGAGCAGGAGGATGTTGGATATGGAGGAGGAGAGGAAGAACAAGGGACAGATGGATGAAGGGAGTAAGTAGGAGTGTGGAGGAAAGAGGAGAGGACTGTACAAAGGTGGAGGACGAGCGGTGGTGGAGAGGCTAATTTTCCAAATAGACCCAGCCGATGATGTGATAAAAGACAAGCATTTTTTGTGGTCAAAAATTATAACAGTTTACTATATTATTAGTGTAATTTATTATTATCATTATTGATAATATCTATCAAAAACGACTGATGTAAATCAAATGACTTGACGTATGATTACGTAAAAGCAAATCTAGTAACCTTTTTAGCTGTCAGATCCTCACTTCCTTTGAAAATTGTGCTGAGCACGTTTTCGACCTTACTGGGATTCAACCCATAGCTTTAAAATAGCTTTGTCACCTCCTGAATTACAACGTTTTAAAAGTCTTGACTACTACGGCCGGGGATTTGATTATATACTGCAACCTAGTGAAGATGTCTCTGATATTGATAGTTCAGGTGGGGGGTGTAGGGGACGGGAGAATAGGCAAGTTTTTTTGTGCAGTTTTTATAGCAAAACATTTATTTTGGGGCAAAATAAATAAAATATTGCTTCAGTTTAGACAAAGAATTTAATTTTCTTCACAAGGTGACCTGGTTGTCTAGGGGTAAGGTGTCAAGACTTCTGTGTTGGGGGTCCGGGGTTCAATCCTCGGTCACGGCACAGATTTATCTGATTGCCAAACCCTTCCTTCACCTCTGACAAGACGTGTATTAATCACAACTTGTGAATGTGAGGAATGCCAGGCCTCCACCGTGGTTCGGATTCCACGTTAAACTGTAGGTCCTCCATTTCATCTCACAATCACCCTACCATTACACATTAACGTAAGTGCGTATAACCCGAACGGGTAGTAAGACGCGGTGCTAATAATAATAATAATAATTTTATTCACATGGTGACCTAAACTGTTATTTATATTATGTCATGAGCATGGCAGTCATTAAATTCTATGATATCCTTGACAGATATTCAAGAACTGTTGATATAATCGTGTAAAGAAAATAATACTCTATAGTTTTGGTATAAAAACTGCATAAACACTTTCCTTTGTTCTCGTTCCCTGGATCCCACCTTAATATTATTAATTCTGGACGTGATGGATTCTAATTAGCAGGACAGTGGACTAGCACTGTTCGCAGTGTGGTGGTCGTCCATTATGCTAACCACATTATGAACACCAAGCTACAACGTGTGGGCGAGGGGAATGGGGGGGAAAGTTGTGGAGGGGGCACCTGAACAAGAGACAAAGGTGTCAGTTTCGTCTAATCTAGTTTGTTGGTGACAGGGAGCTGGGGGTACGAATCCAGGTTGGGTGTAATATGGTGAGGTTTTTTTTTTCCCCCTTAAATCGTTTTACCTCTCTTCCTACACATGAATTGTTGTACTTAAAGTGGATATCCTGGGCGGATGACAGAATTAAATTTAAAACCAATATTCTCTATCTAATAAACCTTATTACCCTCTTCGGTGGCCACATGATCTAGGGCGTCTCTCTCTCTCGCAATAGACTAGACAGCCGATGATGGGGGTATCGAGGTTCGAATCTTGGTCGGGTGTACTGAAGGTGGTTTCTCCTAAATGGTTTTCCACTCAATCTACAAGTAAATGCGGGTACAATTCCTCTAAATTAAACTTTCATAATCCCTAACACATTAGTGTAATTACTATATAGGTGTGTATCCCAAACGGGTATTAACACGCGCTGCTAAGTAAAAAATCATGTGTAATTGCTCATATGGTTAGAGAATGAAAGAAAGTTTTCAAAGAAAATAATTAAATAAGATTTTTTTTTAAATCACTAACAAATGCCAATAATCTTTTTAAAAAAAACTTTCGTCACTAGATTAATGAATAGCGTTTTATGAAAGTAAAGATTAGTTTATAGGACTAATATGAAGTTTATCTACATTATGTCCAAATATTTTCTAGCTACCCACATTACTTTATAAATAATCACCACGAACTTAAAAAACTAAAAACAAATATCCCGTTTGGACTGATATATGCTCTACCGATTAGGTTAAAAATATATGTCTAGAATTTGTTTTACATGACAAAAAGCACCTGAAAAATAGCACTATATACTTGTTTTTGGTGTAAAAAATATTTTATAGAAAGTGAACAAATGATTGATTTTTCAAAATTGAATTTTAATCTTTAACAATTTTGTTCAAAATTGATATGTTGGGACCATTTTACATGATAAATAATATTACATGTTTAGTTTTCGAAAATAAACTAAGGTTGGTTTACTTACGTGCGAATCCGACAACAAACCTGTAAAGTGTTTGACATAGTTTAGCATTTATTGTCTATCAAATACGAATTTAATTAAAGCAAGTAAATGAGCCCAAAAAAAAAAGTGGATTTTTTTAAATTCTGTCTGTCCCCATGTCTCTGTCTATACCAAGATAATAATATTATTTAGCGCTGCGTCTTACTACCCGTTCGGGTTATACGCTTAAGTACTAATTACTTTAATGGATTAGGAATTGGGAAGGTTGAACTTAGAGGAAGTGAACCCGCATTTGCGTGGAGGAAGAGTGGAAAACCATTTAGGAAAAACCACCCCCAGTTCACCCGACCGAGATTCATTTTAATCTTTAACAATTTTGTTCAAAATTGATATGTTGGGACCATTTTACATGATAAATAATATTACATGTTTAGTTTTCGAAAATAAACTAAGGTTGGTTTACTTACGTGCGAATCCGACAACAAACCTGTAAAGTGTTTGACATAGTTTAGCATTTATTGTCTATCAAATACGAATTTAATTAAAGCAAGTAAATGAGCCCAAAAAAAAAAGTGGATTTTTTTAAATTCTGTCTGTCCCCATGTCTCTGTCTATACCAAGATAATAATATTATTTAGCGCTGCGTCTTACTACCCGTTCGGGTTATACGCTTAAGTACTAATTACTTTAATGGATTAGGAATTGGGAAGGTTGAACTTAGAGGAAGTGAACCCGCATTTGCGTGGAGGAAGAGTGGAAAACCATTTAGGAAAAACCACCCCCAGTTCACCCGACCGAGATTCGAACCTCAATCTCCCCGTCCTCGGCGGTCGAGCTCATACACGACTAGCGCGTTAGCCAACTACGCCACCGAGGCGGGTTCTATACCAAGACGTCTGTCTGTAACAGGATGTGTTTTTTTTGTGACCGTAGCCAGTAGCCCTAAAATTAAGGGTACTTACTTTATATTTACTTAATTACTATAGTTTGTACTTATATATTTGTATACGTCCATGCACAACATTGTCTCATAACAGATATACTTGGACCAACTGTAATGTTATTAAGTTTAATAGATCTATATCTTGTATAACTCAACGAATGTGGCCCAATCCATGTGAGTCTATGGGGGAAATAGGTCTCGCGGCCCAATTGTAATGCTCCGATGATTGGTTGCTTAGCTCTTAAAAATAACTAAATTATTGAATAGAAATTATTTCCCTTGACACGAGAATAACATGACGTCACGTCCCATGTGATCTATTTAAATTACTTAAAAGATTATTGTAAAGTAGCCTAACCCTAACGTCAGCAAGTTATATAAAAACTTTTTTTCAGCGTATGATGATGAACCAATGCGGGAACAAATAATATATAAATTCAGTCTCATTCCTTTATCATAAAAAACACACGAAGTGCTACTTTAGAAGAGTAGTTTTTTTTTTACTCTCATCTGCGATGTGAGTAGGCCACAGTAAAATATATATATATTTTTACCTTTTCTTGGATTTTTAAATTACTCCTTTGAGGAAAGGTTTCGTAGCTATTTTCTTATCTACATGTTTGCAAAGCTGTATCATGGAATTTCCGCAAAAAGCACTCAAGTCCATTTGGTTTTATTATTATTATTATTATTATTATTATTATTATTATTATTATTATTATTACTATTACTACCCGTTCTGGTTATACGCACTTACGCTAATGTTTAATGGTAGGGTGATTGTGAGATGAAATGGAGGACCTACAGTTTAATGTGGGATCCGAACCACGGTGGAGGCCTGGCATTCCTCACATTTGATTTTAAAATGGTTTTACGAACAAGTTTAGTCTATAAAATTATTTAAGGATTTTTTATTTGGTTTCCGCCATGTCTTTGTATCCGGTTGGGCTGTATGCATGCGTATTAATTGCGTTACTGGAGTAGGGATGAAAAAGTTAGATAATTAGATTAAATGTGCCCGCATTTGCATTGTAGAGGGGAGGAAACAATCCTCAATACACTCTTCTGGGATTTGAACACCGACCTTTCAGCCAACAGCGAACAAGATAAAAATAACCTTTGAAATTCAGACCGCGTGCCCATATATTCTGGTACCTTAGATTAATAACCGAACTTGGGGTGAATTGTTGTAATTGTTGTTGTAAATTGTTGTAATTGTTGTCGTACCCGGAAGGTCGGGGTTTAACACCTACAGGCTACACTGGCTTGGAGGATTAAACAAAAAGGTTTTACATTATCTATCCAGGCGAATGCTAGAGATGTTTCTTGATATCCTACATAACTTGGGTTTTTTACGTTAGCTGTTGTATCGGTGAGAATACGAACTAAAACGTCTAAATCGTATTTATTGTTAAGGTATAGATTAGGGTTCGAACCTCAGCCGGTTATATAGAGTTTTTTCCAAAATTATTTTTAATTTTTCTTTCACATTAATGTGGGTACATTTTCTAAAAATCCTAACCTCCTCATCTCTGCTTCACTATCGTAATTAAATTCATTAGTAAGACCAATTAAAAATGTGTAGAGATGAGGAAGATTGAATTTAGAGGAAGTGTGCCCGCATTTGTGTGGATGGAGAGTGGAAAACCATTTTGTAGAAAAACCTTAGTACACTTGACCAAGATTCGAACCTGGATCTCCCCGTCATCGGCAATCTAGTCTACTGCGAGAGTAGCGCATTAGACCAAGCGTGGGTAAAAAAATAAAATATCGTAAGCATACCAATATATTTGAGGGACACAACAGGGTGGTCCGAGACAAACACGAATTTAGAAATTGTAAAAGGGGGGTCACATTTCCCCCTTCCATCCACGACTCGTCCATTCGCCCGTGCCAAATACAGGCCCAGCTTCACCCCCACAAGTAATCACCCTGTACTTCCACTCTAGAAATTAATATACAACCTCATTGGTCATCGCCACAGCCCTCACCCTCCACTTTCATTAGTCTAAAAAGACATTCAAATATTCTACCTAAGGGGGG